>DWTT01002425.1:0-10101 GCA_018250895.1 Carterocephalus mandan | reverse complement strand
TATGCTCTAGACCTCCCGCAGCAGTGTCTGTGGGGGAGACCCGTGCCCAGCAGTGGGACGTCAATGGGTCGCAGCGAACACTATTAGAACGCTTGAATGCAGGTCCCTACGTCATTTGCTTTATTTGATCCGAAATGCCCGGTGACGTTCGGAAGCATCCATGAAATTTTGCCACTAGCCACCCATCCACATACCTACCGACCGCGCCCGTCGTTGCTCGATCATGTACGATCGACACGAGCCATAGGGCTATTACAAAACGATATAAGTACGTAAGTAATTTTACTTGTACGTCAACATGCCCGAAGTACATTCCAAGCAAGTCACCCTGAAAATCAGCGGCTGTTGGTTTGCTGAGGGCGTCCAATTTTTATCCTTTTCAATACAGTAAAAATTCGCGCATCCTTTATTCGCATTTTCACTATTCATACGCGAGTAAACATTTCTTTATTCGCGGATCTATTTGGTATATCGGTACATACATACATACATACATACATACATACATATGTAGTTATAAATAAATTCTACCTTCGTCTTTTACTGTACCTAACAGCTGATGAAAAGTGATGAAAAATCTTGCAATCAATATTTCACCCACTTCCACCGAAGATATCGAGCTGAAATTTGGCACAAATATTTGGTTCCGATGACAATGCACGAAAAAAAAAATTTTTTTAAAAAGATCTTTTTTTTAAAACTTTTTAATAATTCAATTTTAATAATACCAAACGCTACATACTCACACCTACGCGGTAGACCTAAGCCTTTCTTGCGAGTGGCGGTGGCATACGGTAAACAACACAATTACCCGAATACAAACATTTATCCGCCAAATAAATATGTCCCGGCCGGGATTCGAAACCGAGACCCGCGGTGCGGCAGACAAATAGAAGAGCTAAGGTGAAGCACAGAGGTCAACATCCTGCGCTGCAAATTGAACCTACTCAAAGGTCACTGTCCCCACCCTAACCCAGCTGATGTGAATGTTCGCGCAGTCTAGACGGGGCATTAGACTAGCTCTGCCGGCTCTACCCGGTGCTACCCCTGAATGACCCATCTGGGGCCAGACAGAGTTATGATTTTCTAACGCCCGTAATGTTAGTTATATAAGTTTATAGCAATATAATAGTAGTAAAATATAAATATAATACAGAAAATTTCTTTCATAATCATAACTGTAACGTTATTTAATGAAGTCTTCAATATGCATATAAATTTAAAGGAACCTGACCAATGAAATAAAATTACATTTATCTCCAATAGTTTTAAAATGAGTGCTTCACAACGCTAAAAATGTTACAATTTAAAGCAGGTTGACTGACTAAAATACACAAAATCACTAAGGTACTTTACCAGCTATCTAACTATTCACAAACTTTGAAAATTTAGAATAGCAACTTTGAATGATATTCTGTATTCACATTCATTCAGATTCATTTAGTTTTGATTGTATGGTATTTGTAGTCTTAATGAACGTCATTAAATTTTTTATCTATCGCTGGTTCACAAAGCTGATGCAACAGAAAATAACACAGTAAGAAACCCAGTAGTTTTCAAACTTTAATAATTCGATACAGGTACATTATTATTAATGTTTTGGTGGACCTAAAGATACTTGGAACCAAGGGTTTTTATCGTTTAAGTAGTCATTTATTTTGTAAAATGTTTTATTAAGAAAATTTTGTTTAAATTTATCTTCTGAGACAAGTAATATTTTTAGTAAGTGTACAAAGTAAGTGCTACAAAAGAGTTTTATATTTTACAGTCTCCAACTAGGTACGATAAATTTATCTTTAATTCTTGTCTTAAAGTTTACATACACTATTTTCCTTTACAAACAAATTATGATTTTTAGCAGCAGAACTTAGTTTGCTGGACGATCATTGTTAAGGGTGACAATCATTGCCGGAATTTTTATATTAGGCATAACAAATCCAATTTTTTTTAAATTGAGTACGAGATTGTTGGCATCCAACAACAACAACAGTCATTGATCATAATTATAGTTTTATTTAGTTTGTTGTTAGTTTTTATAGACGTGTGAATTGCGTTAAACTTATATATAAATATAAGTAGTGTGTTGTCGCCAAACAAAACAATTTTAGAAAAAATATTTACGGTTAATGGTAGAAAGAAAGTAAAGGTATGAAAGGAAAAGTGTTCGCAGTGTGTATTCCCAGCCCATAATAAAGTTATTACAAATACACGACAGTCGACCTCATTCACAAGCTCCAAGTGCCTTGGTACACTAAGGAGAGAGCTATTCTCGGTATTTTGCTACCTGACAGGATTAGTAACAAGAAATCCATAGAGCCATAGATGAACCACAGTTACCAACATAGCACACCTAGTAAGCTAGATGTGCATCGCTTACTGGACTGACAACGTAAGGGTAAGACCCTCGAGTGGAGATTACATATTGGAAAACGAGCCTCCATCCTACCAAATGGACCAATTACCTGAAGAAGACATCTCGAATCCTCTGATTCAAAAGGTACAGGACCAGGAGGGCTGGTGTTTAAGAGAGACCTATGTCCAGCAATGGACTCCGAAACACTGATTCCTACATTACTAAGCACAGCCAAACAAATTTGTGAGTGTTTCTGCACAAGAATATGTGCAAGCCACACAAATGAGACAAACACACATTATGAATAGTTATGCCCAATAAATCATTACACATAAATTATCAACATAATAAAAGTTTAAATCAAATTTTTTAACAAATTATAACATACAAATAAGCCTGAGATATGATTTTTACCCACATTTTGCTCTAGTTAATATTGTTTGCATGTGAACCATTCATTTTATGTGGCAGAGTATATGTAAAGGTCAAACCAACACACAAGCATTAAAATATTGGTAAAGACGAGTATACACAACAGAAACCCCACACTGATCGACCAATATATATAACCAGGTAAATCAGGTATAGGTTATTAATAACAGTATTTATAATTTTATGTAGTAAAAATCAGCAAATATCCTTACGATGACTAGTTTAGTCATAGTAAACTATAAAAAAGCACAAGTATAGATTTATAGTCATTTTGGATTCATACATTTTTCATAAGCAAAATTAGAATGTTGCCTATTTAAAAAAAATCATGGTATGAATTATTCATAATAATCCATACCTTAATGGATTTAACATGAAGAGTTGTTTTATTCGGACATTCTACCAGGCTATACTTGAATTAATGAAGTGTGTTAATCCTAGGAAATATCTTATAGTAACTATTGTCGCTAATCTGGCAAGTATTTGACTGAGCCGTTTGATAAATCGTAACATCGTCTGCCATTAACAGTGGAGAGACCTTGTAAAATATAGAAATGATTATGTTTAATTAATACCTTAAATTCCTCAAAAATAGCCTTACACTAACAAATTCATCCCGTTTTAATAAGCCCGTCCAGAATAAGCACAGTAAGCATTTAATTTCGCGTGTTGATACAAAATATACGATCAGCTGATTTCTTTGTTTGAGTGATGCGACAAATTTCTAGCGCCTAACGTTACGACAAAATGATGACAAGCCACATCACTCGCTGGACGTGTAAACTGATGACAATGCATAACTAACCCTTTTAACTAATTATTAACCGAGTATAAAGTGTTTAACGAATATCTATTCCATAAACAAACCTTGAAAGTTCTTACCTTTGTAGTGCACTCTGAGATTATTTTGCGACAGCCCGATGTAGCTGAATTTGTCCTTTGTACTCCATGATCTTGGCAGGGGTGTTTCGTCTTCGTTCACATTAGGATAAAGCAATTTTAAACGATCTACAGTATCACTTTGCACTTGATTTAGGGAATCCATCGTCCCCCGTCCACTACCCATCGCAGCCATTTCTAATTTCTGTAATTCATGTCTGTCAGTGACGTCACATCCACAGCCATTGTTCGCTACATAGATGGCAGCAAAATCGCACTTCCACAGACTTAATCATGTTTTTTAAAGTATTGTGACTATGATAACACAATTATTCTGATCAAGTTGTGAAAATGAATATCTTAACAATTGAATTGGGAACAACAATTTAATCCGAATAACGTGTGATTTATGTAAATATAATTAGTACCCCTCATATTCTTGACTATTTCAGAAAGATTCAGTAGTTTTGCAAACCAAAAAATAGAAAATCATTGATAATCACTACAGAAACCATGTACATAACACAACATAACATTGCAGATTTTGATAATCGATTTATGATTTATCACAAAGTTATCACACATCTTTTTTACTTCATATTATTTTAACAATGGCGACCATGAGTTCAACTAATACTCCGAAATACATAAAAAATATTGAAAAGAATATCATTGAAAAACTAAAGCACGTGAAAAAGCCTACTTGTGAATTAATGGAAAGTAAGCAGGAATACTTTGACCAAGTGTTAGAGGTATATTTGTATTTGTTATATTAGAACATTATATAAACTAATCTTTTTGCTTATATATATAGCTTTATTTTCTTAGCATGCTAGGAATTTTTAAAGTAAAATATGTTTTAAACATAAATATGATTTTTTAAAATAAATATTATATATAACAGCACTTAAATATTCATCCATTTGTATGTGTTTTTACGGTAGATATTTTTTTCAACAGATCTTTCGAGATGCTTTCAAAAGTCTTATCGAAAACACTAGAACGTATTCTTTACTTCTCAGTGATATCAAAAACGCATATGAAAACGCTATGCTTGTAAGGGATGAAAGAATATCTCAGTACATAATACAAGATGTAAGATATAATCATTTATTTTTCTATTAAGCATAACTGTAGCGCAATTTCATCGGACTAATATTACTTTCATTTACGCCCTGAAAATAAAAATGCACCTTAATTATTTCCCTTAACCCACCAAGGATTTTGGGAATTACTTAAATGAAACCCCAATTGTTAAACCCCAATTGTGAAGAATTTTCTAAAATATAAGTACCTAGTACCTAGTAGAAGTGTAAGTATGTATGCCTTTCTATAAGCGAATACATACTTGCAGCAAAATATCTTCATTTTTATTATTAAAACCATCTTAAAAGGTCAAAGCTGTTCTGAATGAACACAGTTCCTTCGATTGGTATGACCGAAGAAATTGGAGTTCGCCTGGGGCGATTCCTACGCCACCATGCACGGGACGGTTGAACAATTCTCTGCGCGGGAGATGGGATGCATTTCCATTATTTTGTACTGTACCGCGCATCTTAACGTGTCTTAACACCGTCCCATCGCACGCGCAGTTAAAAGATTATATTATTAACGTATGTATCTATCTATCTATTGATTCCATGGATTTATAAACGTCTGATTACAGAAAATATAAGCCTTCCCTTTCTTTTATAATCCTAGTGTTGTTCTGTCGCTTGGCATGAATTAATTAATTTAATAGATACTTATATAGTCTTTGAATCCACGTTCTGTCGTTATCATTATCCACCCTCTGTTAGTTTCATGCATGAAACTGACATAAACCACTTCATAAAAATGACTTTGACTCAACAGCAGTTTGACAAATGACATTTCATTTTTCTTAATTTTGTTTACTTTACAATTGTGAATTGTTTACTTTACAATACTTTACATACATACAAGTAAAACGTAGTGATTTGATTACTTGCTCAGTGTGTATTATAATATAATCGTATAAAAACAATTTCAATTGAAAAAAAAATTGGATATTTCCCTGTATGTAGTGTTTTAGATTAATCTATTTTGCACACCTTATATTAACAACAAGCTGCTGTGGAATAAAACCGTTGACTCCTGCAAGCACTTATACCAATGCCTGCAAGTGTACTTAAGAAGTATAGTAATATAAATATATGAGAGAGTATTTGCGTGCCTTGCGTGCGTTATTATCAGTATCATACATAATGAACTGTTTAGAAACAAATAGATGATAAGACAATTCCTTATCTATCTATACTTACAAGTTGTTCGTCATTTAATCAAGAAACCTACTGTGGTTACAACAGACAATCCCTGGAGTACTTACTCGACCAGTGAATCAGAATGGTGTATTTAGATGGAAGCGACGGTGACAAAGTATATGTTTTGGACGGAGGCTTTTCTTCCCAAGTATCCAGGCATGTGGGCAGGACAGCCGACGGCGACCCTCTGTGGAGTGCCCGGTTCCTGCAGACCAACCCTGACGATGTCTCTAACACACACCTAGATTTTATAAGAGCAGGTGCTGATATTATATCAACAAATACTTATCAGGCATCAGTTGGCGGCTTCGTGAAACATCTAGGAGTTACTACTGAAGAAGGATATGGCCTTATTCGTCGAGCCGTCGAACTAGCAAAACGGGCACGCGATACTTATACAAGAGAGTGTCGAGACGAGGAATTGCCTGCTAGAAAAATACTGATTGCAGGTTCTGTAGGTCCTTATGGTGCCCATTTACATGATGGATCTGAGTACGACGGCAGTTATGCTGACAAAACCCCTGAAGAGATTATCAGAGACTGGCACAAGCCTCGTATAAATACTCTGGTATCAGCAGGTGTGGACTTACTAGCTCTTGAAACTGTGCCTTGCCAGAAAGAAGCTGAGGTGCTCGTTAACCTGTTACGAGAGTACCCTTCTGTCAAAGGGTGGTTGTCATTCAGCTGTAAGGACGACACAAGTCTGGCACATGGTGAGAACTTTCAACATGTTGCAAAGAAGTGCTTTCAGTCAAACCCTGATCAGCTTCTAGCTGTGGGTGTAAATTGTTGTTCACCTAAAATAGTGGCAAACTTGATAAGGAATATAAGCAGAGGAAGTGGGTTACGCATCCCATTAGTAACATATCCAAACTCTGGAGAAAAATATAATGCTGAACTGGGCTGGGTCGGCAAAGAGCAGTGTGAGAGCCTACACAGTTTTGTACCTGATTGGCTCGACGACGGAGTGAGGTATGTAGGTGGATGCTGTCGTACTTATAATGAGGATATCTCCCGCATACAATCGACAGTCAATTCCTGGTCTCAAAAGCACTGAAGAATGATAAAATTGGGTGTTCATTTCGTGACATAGCAATTACACATTCTGGACATTTCTGTAGAGAGGCAGCTTACCAATTTAATAGTTTTCTCGTTGTCCTGACTGATTAGGGTTTCAGGTTATTTTATTTACACCTTGAATGGCTAGACTGTTTATTACAGAAAGTATTTGGAATATCTGTCTGGAGAAAGCAAAGAGATGACAAAATTAAATATCTTCTCGATGACAATGAGCATTTGAAGGAGGAGAATCAGAAACTGACATTTGAAATCACAAGACTGAAGAAAGATTTGGATAAGGTTTGAATATACATTTTCAGAGAGACTGTTGCCTGTTTGTGTTGTGTATATTGCTAGAGATAAGAACATGTCTATTAGGGTATCAGGGTACCTTGCCTGTTTGTATATTTTCGGTGTTCAAAAACCCATTTGTTGTTTTGTTTAATATTATTTTGTAACGTTTCCTAATACATATGTGTCTTCTTTATATTATTGTCTTGTCTAATAGTTTATACTTATGTTATGTAATTTTTAATTAGCTACAAATGTTGCTGGCATTAAAATTATATGCATTGTTATCAAGCTATTCGTTTCATTCATGCATTGTTATCAAGCTATTCCTGCCAGTTACTTAGTGTACTTTTTAATAAAAGCCCTTTTAATTAATAATAAAAGTAGTAGACATATCAACCTCCCTACCTACTGCATCTTGAGTACAGTAAAAATAAACATTTTCATATACACTACTTAAGCCTCATTATGATTTCCTGAATTTCCCTGCATGAATGCACAAAAACAAGTAAGATGGGGCTTCATGCATTTCATAATTCCAATTTGCAGCCGAATTAGTAAGTTGTACCCATCCATTAACTATTGAAAAGATATATTCTTGTCCCGTTCTAGTACTTCGTACAGTACAATTTCTGGAGTGTATTAATTAATTGTTTATGCAATTGTGTTCCAGTTGGAAAGGTTTGGTTTCCGGTACTATTTTTCTAGAGATGACAAATGAAATGACCATCTTAGTATTCAAGGGTTGCACCTGTGACCGACTTTGAAACGAGATACGAGTCTTGTTCAAGGCCTGCCACAGTTGTCAAAGGTGGAAGGCTGGTTAGGAACATTGATTCGTTTATTTTTCATTATATGGTATTTTGGTATTCGCTTAATGAACGTCATAACATTTTTTATCTATTTCCGGTTCACAAAGTTGATGCTACCGAGAAGAACACGGCAAAGAACTCGGTAGTTACTCTTTTCAAAATTAACAATTTTAATAATTTGATCACATTACATTATTGATGAACAAGTGGAGCTGGAGATACATTGCACCAAGCATTTCTATCGTTCAAGTAGTCATTAATTTTATAGAAAGCTTTATTATGGAGGTTTTGTTTAATGAAAGTTTTAAATTTATTCTCTGAGAGACAAGTAATATTTCCGCCTATTGTAGAAGCGAACACAGTTCCCCATAAAAGATTTTGATACTTTACTTAGCTTAGAGCTAGACCTCTATCTCTAATCCCTGTTGGTAGTTAAAAGACGATAAGTTCACGGAGTACCTCGCCCTGATGCGCGAGCGGGATGCGCGTTACACTCTGTACTTCGAGAACGTGGATCTGCATCTCAAGCTGAGGGAACTGGATGGCGGCCAGGACAGCTGTGACGGCGCGCGCGCTGACCCCGCCGTGCTGAGGATCGCGCTCGATCGCACGAGGTGAGGCATACATGCAAATCGCAAATCCTGCGCATCTGGACGGAACTAAGAGTAGAGTAGGTGCTAGAGACACGGACACCTAGCCGGCACTATACGCATACGCACAACGGCACGTTCGCTGCTACCCATAGACGTCCCACTGCTGGGCACGGGTCTCCCCCACACACGCAGCTGCGGGAGGTCTAGAGCATACTCCACCACGCTGCTCCAATGCGGATTGGTGGAGGGATTAGTGGCTAACCCAGTGTCGAATGTTCTCAAGCCACCCGAAGGTCTTAACGGCACGTTATGACGAGGTAAATGCGGACAAAGAAGCCCACGACCAATACCCATACCAAACTGTTGGTACAGTAAAATCGTGAGGACATCTCAATAGGTATCTATAAGTTTTCCATAATGTTCTCGAAAGGAACGAGTAGTCTAGCAAACCTCGGATGGTCAGCGTATCAGACGTTGGTCGCACGCCTCGTTATCCGAAATGACATCTACAATAGGGAATTGCACAAGATGGTGGTAGTGAAAACAGGCGAAATAGTGCAAATCTAATAGGTGTGGTATAACCTCGGGTTCTCCCTTATAGATCGAGTATCTTTGGGAGTTTATACCACTTGCTAAAAAATTGTAAGGTGTGCCGACGAGCTCGTGTACTGTGATGGTGTAATTCGTGTCGTTGCCGAACCGTGTCTTAATACCCAGCCTTTTGTACAAACATTATCAGAGAGCAGCTGTCGTCAACACTAAGCGAACTGAAGAAGATGAAGGACGACTATGCGGACACGGTGCCGCGGCGCGAGCACGATCTGCTGGAGGCCAAGCAGCTCGAGCGTCGCAAGCAGCTGGAGGCGCTGCAAGTGGAGCTGGACGCGCTGCAAGCCGCGCTCAAGAGACTTGGCAGTAAGTCACAGCATAGAGTAGGTTGTATGTAGTCCGTGGTCACAGTAAACTAGAATCCAGGCCAAAAAGGTGTCCACCACCACAAACCTTTCTGTTTTACTGTTGGGCACCGGTTTCCTCTCGGAATGGGATATTTCCATAGAGGAATAAAGGGGATTCCCTTCATTCCTCTATGGATGTTTCCTTCACCGTTCATAGCTTCGTCATTGGTGCCTGCCGCTTGGATTTGAACCCGAGTTGTTGTGGTCGAGTGAGAGGCGAGTTCATTAGTAACTGAGCTGTCTCCGGTAGGTGTCCACTGTTGGACAAAGACCTCCCCAAATCATTAGGTGAGAGATGCGTAGTTACTTGTGCGTGTTCTTGACTGCAGCAATTGTGCAAAGTCTGCTAGGTAAGACTTTGACGACGTTGCTTTTTCCACTAGAAGGATGAACGGGTGTGGCAAAATGGTTAAAACTGAATTAGTAAGCAGGTAGGTTAGGTAC
>DWTT01002424.1:0-10104 GCA_018250895.1 Carterocephalus mandan | reverse complement strand
TGGACTAAGGCCTAATCCCTCCCATTCTGAGAGGAGACCCGTGCCCAACAGTGGGACGTCTATGGGTCGCAGCGAAGATCGCTACTCGCAACAGGATACACATAAATTAATTACTTATCTTATCACCCTTATCAATTACTTGATTTTGTCTAAATATGTAAAGGTCAATTGCCCGCACCTACGACTGTTCATCACTCGATAAAAAATCGACTGGGTGACTTAATCTATTTTGTTGTGTTCGTAATTGACAGGACAAGGATTGTACGAAAGAAAAAAAAAGTTGACCTGAAGAGACCTTTAGGCGGCCTAAAAACGTCCAACCATCGCATAGGAGAAGCGTGCTAGTGTAACCTTAACGGTTGTGAGCCTATAATATAGTTTTGAGCCTATATTACAATAAAAAGACGAATTATATAATTATTTTGTGTACATGGTAACAGTGCTACTTTTACAAATATTTGACTTGTACAATTCACAACTTATATAGGCATCTAACAAGGTCATAACGTCATGAGATTACAAATAATTACGAAACAAAGGCTATTGAAAATGTGAATTGTTTCTATGCTTCTGTATTTGTTATACATTTATACACCGGACCGGATGTATGGTCTATTGTTCTTGATTGTCTATGGATAATATTGAACGGCCTTGTCCCACAGAGGGCGGTAATGGTAGTGTGTTAAAAGGTGTTATTATTGTGGATATACTCGTAACTATATTCACTCTCGGCAATTTTAGTTGGAGCCTTTATTTACTTGATAAAATCACAAAAAATTTGCGTACAATGTAAAATCAAACTATTTAATTTGTCTTTTAGTCAAGTGACTGATAAAAACCTTAAAGTTTTTAGAATAAAGAGATTAAAAGAGTTATATTAGCGAAATTTAAATCATTCCGTTAACCGGTGACGGCCCAGTGGCTATCGAACACGCCTCTCTCTCGAGCGGTCCGGGTTCAAACCCAAGCGGCACGCACCAATGGCTTTTATAAGTTATGTGGGACTTAAGAAATTACATGTCACTAGCTATAACGGTGACGGACACATGAGGAAACCTGCATGCAATGAGAGTTCATCATAATGTTCTCAAAGGCATCTGAAGTCTGCCAATCCGCACGTGGCCAGCGTGGTGGACTAAGGCCTAATCCCTCCCATTCTGAAAATAGACCCGTGCCGAACAGCGGACAAAGAAAGGGTTGTGATGTAATCATTCCGGCATGTCATTTTAAAATTGTATATCCAGATGCATTTTATATCAGCGTTAAATCAAAGTCCGGTCAAATCCGGCTGGGCCACTTGTATCTGCTAAGAACTTTACTCTCCATTAAATACATCTGTTGGTTCCCCCAATGCCCCGCAGTTTCCGCGTTGCCGATTAATATAAAAGCCATTGATGGCAAAACACCTCACAGATAATAGTGTCGGTATTTGCTCGTAGTTAATCGAAGCAGAATGTGGTTATAGTCGAAATGAATTCTGGATGTAGGAAGTACAAGGCGGAATGGAATAATGGTTAGGTTGATCAGCAGTGGTCCAGACTGCTACTTATATCATAGGTATTTTCTTGAATACGTAGGTATATAAGCCTGAATGGCTTAGGCGTTATTGTGGATACTACACAGTTTCGAACGTTGAATCTTAAGTCAAAATAAAATATTACTGCTACTACCATTTGACTCTGGCATCTGACTAGTATAATTATGATAATATTATTTATTATATTAAATCAATTGAGACTTGGCACATTTTAACATACGAGTTATGTAATAATTTGATTGGAATGATAGTCAGTGCGGATGAAATCTAAAATATTGTATGTCTCGTGATATTTCAGAACATGGGCATTTGAGGTCACGACCAAGGTAATGAAGTCCTAACTAGATTAAGAAAAAACATTCGATTTTTGTAACGTAATAAAATAAGTCACGTTGGCAGGCATATCATTATTTTCTTATTAAATATAAGCAATGAAGTAAACCTCAGCAAACAATTATGTTTCGGGCATTTTCAGAGAAGGAATTTGTTGTTAAACGAGTATATAATTATTAATTAGATTAAAGCAACAACATTAAAAAATTATAAATATATTACCAAGTACACAATACGCCTTTTCTTTTTAAATTTTAACAACCATTTAGTATATTAGGGGCCCCTCGCACTAGACGCAATCGCGCGTTGGCCACGGCCATTGATACCGCGTTGGACGCACGATTTACCAGTACGCGCTATTTACCGCCCACTAGGAGTCCGTGATCGATGTGCGGATGTCCCGCGACTTTTGTTTTTAGAGCCACTTTGGCTCTCGCTGATATATCGCGTTACACTCGAACGCGTCTTTTATATTGTGCGGAAAGCCTAAATGGGCTGGCGACGGTTTAATACGTTGTAGTTAAAAAGATTAAAGCTTTGGATGTTGAGATGTTATTGTTTAAAGTTATTGCTAGAATTTGTCATTAGTTTTACCTTAGAATCCAATAGATTTACAAAATAATATATGAGAATAATAAAAACTTTTTACCTTATGAATGTATAAAAAATAATATGTATACGAACATGATGATAAAGAATACAGGATTGAAAACTGATACCACTGGTTTTAAATGACACTTTATTACGTCACCTATAAGATTTAAGATAGAAAATGTGCTTGTACCACAGTGTGCAGTGCCCATCCGCTGCTGCCCATGACATGGACGATCCCAATCTTACTGATAAATTGGAGGACCTAATCCTTCAGGGAGAAATAGGCTCTCCCTGTGTTCTCTACCGTATTTATCATGATGAGTGTTTGGAGGAACTACATAAGCTAATACCACCAACCGCTCATACAACTATCTCAGTACCTGCCAAGGTCTGAAGTTTCATCCACACTGAATCGTGTGCTTCTTTTTCTTTCGATTTTATCGTCCAAGCAACATCCCAGCACCCACGTGAAACAAATCCAAATTCCGCATTCCAAATTAATTTAAAAACTACTTATGGAGAACGGAAAGAATATCGTATCATCGTGTTGGAACTGATTCTAGTAAACTAATTGAAAACCGGGTATAACCAGTTCTATACGAAACGGATAGAACCGGGTGCACCCTCTAATTTACAACCTTTTTGTAGATAAACAAAGAAAATTAAGATATTCTGATGATACTATAACTCCTAGACATAAGAATAAACGTTTTCATTGACAGTAATAGCAACCTTAAGGACAGGCAACATGATGCGATCTAAAGAAAATCGATAGCGGCGCCGCAGTAACGAGAAAATTACACAAGTGGCGGTCAATTTGTTCTAAAGAAAGGCTCCGTTGGAACAGACTGCAAGGAATAAAGTATCAGCGTGTAGATATAAAGAACGAAATACACAACGAAGCAAAAAACTTCCAACTAATTACTACGCTATAAGGCACCTAGTTGAGTCGAAACGGGATTTCACTAAGCACACGATATCGAATGTAGGTAGTGGCGGTGACAGCCAAGTAGTCGAACTCACCTATCAATCGAGGGACGTAGGTTTAAATCAAAGCGGCATAATGTGCGATTTAAGATTTTAATTGCTGTAATAGTAATAGCAAATATCATAAAGAACCTGGGTGTCTGAAAGTTCTATATCATATTCTCGAATTCATGTGAAGTCTGCCAATCTGCACTTTGCTGCCATGGTGGAATATGGCCTAACCCCTCTTGTCCCGAGAGGAGACAGAAAGGACAAATAAAGGGTTATTGCGGTGTTACCACACCACGTTCGAAAGTATCTGTAGAAAAAGGTGTGCTTTCACCTCTTAACATCTTGACTTTACCGCACTTGTTGTGCTTATAACGTTTATCTTTAGAGAGCATCCAAGAAAATTTTTTTTTATAAAAACATCTTCACGAAAAAACAACAAACCAACACACAGAAGCTACTGGTGATATAATGCATTTAATTCCACTCACACGATAAAAAAACAAAAGGGCCACTCCAGTTGCGGTCGCCGTATAACTTTTGTGAACCCTGAATCAGTTTGACGTCAATCAGGAATTCCCTAATTCCGCGATGTCACCGTATTTGCCGAGTGCCGCATCCATAAAGAGACCAGTTTTTTATACTTCGGACGAGTCTCCATAGTTTTTGCTTCGAGCTCTCAGCTTGTCCGCGGCGTTTTTACACGATGCGACGACCAGCAAACGTTTTTTGCGGAAGCCCAAACTCATTTCAGCTCGTCAAGCACCCATATATTTCAGCTCGCCGACCACAGACGTAATTGATTGAATTCTGTGTAAATAAGCCATATTTTTGTCTGGGATCTTTTTGCTGCGTACTCGTTAAAAAGAAATATTAGTGGCTCTTGCGGCGACAATTCAGTTTGAGAACATTTTTTTTAGCTAAGATCGTTAGCTCGAAACGTATTTACGGTGAAACGACTAAAGAGGCAGCTTTAAAGGCAGAACAGTTGAGATTTACTATACTCTAAAAAGTTTCTGAACAAATTTTTTATATTTTACTCCTGGAAAGAGGCATTATTACTTGCATGCCAACGCTTAAAACATGATCTATGGATAGTGTTATAAAGAGATATTCCGTCATGGAAAAGAATTTTATGAAACTAGTGTTTAAAGCGTAACGTAAAAGTAAAGTTTAAACTGATATAGAAATGTATAAAATATATTTGCCGGTACTAAATCGTGATGGTATCTATAATCCCTTTAATTTATTTATTTTGCAAAGATACCATCAGAGTTTTTATCATTCGATGCCTCACCGTAATTCAATCGGATACCGTTTTCATTTGAACCCTACATAAATATATACATGTATGGGCTTCTCATTTTATTTTCAGAACTCGATTTGAAATGGCAAAAGATGGCGATTCTTATCATGTTACAACTCGCATCGTATGAATCGATTTATCGATAAGGGAACCAATCATCGGTTGCACGGAAGGCGTGAACTTGACGACTGAGTTATGACGATTATAAATCGAATAAAATAAACAAATTAAACAATCGATGTTTCGCTGATTTGGATCGCCATTCAATTTAACTTATGGTTTTGTAGTAAGTATATTGGAGAAGTAAGTATTGTAACAACATCTATAGTACATACCTACCTATAAGGTACCGTCACGGTAAGTACCTATTAAAAAAAAACAATTTGGTAGGTAAGTTCATAATATGTTTGTTTAACAAAAATATAATACGTACTTAATAATATTTTTTTACAATAATTTCGCAAATTTTGATTTTAAAAGAATGGATCCAGAGACACATGATAAATCTAAATTGGCGTTAACATTTGCTTGATACACAAAATTCATTTCCATCGGCAAAATTGTACATTATTGACTTATATCTATTAAACCATAAACAAAACTGGCTTAGAATAATTACTATACTAGATATACTATTATGATTACAATTAGTATTTAACTTAGCACAAATCTCTTCAAGCCCAAAGCTGCAATACGAACATTCGCGGGATCGGGCGGCTCTGAACAAACGGTGATTGAGATCAATATCGCAGTTTTAATAAAACAGATGGGAAACGGCTTCCATATCCGGCGCTCCGCTTTTTGCGGCAAAAAATGTAGCCCCTCGAAAAAGCAGTGATAATAGAAACAACCAGCGTCGTTCGAAGGGGTTATCTTGTTTTTATTTGCAGCGAGGTCTTTCTGAACGCGTTAAAAGGAAACAACTCGGCGTTGCGTGGGCGGGATTATACAAGCGACTATCTGTTCCAATTTATACGGATACAAGAAAGACGTATCAATAAAGTTCAATAAGTGTGCGCTCGACTTTATCCTGTCTCGGTTTTGTTTCTAAGGTAAGTTATGTTCGCTTATGGTGATGTTGAATAGCGTTGCGTTTCTAGGCGCATGTAATTTGAGTTGAATTCGGTGCATTTAAATAAAATTAATTTCAATGAGTATTAAGTAAAAGTCCAGGACGTCATAAAAATCTTTCTTCTGAGATTACTAATTTACACTGGCTAAAACTTGAGGTCACGTTAAACATATTCTATTTAGAGTAAGTTCGTATCTACAGAATCCAATAAGAATTCATTTACAAGTCTTACTATTTATGACTACATTGACTGCAACCACAGAACCTCCTTTGTCTGTTCTGTGACTGCAACTATGGTTCAGTGAAGACTACTACACTTCAAACGATCCTCTCATCACATACAACGTAAAATGTTTGCGTGTATTTTAGTGGTCTGGAGCAAGAGCATTGCTAATTTCGTAGTTATTTTTTTTAATAATTGAACTGCTCAAGATATTTTTGCCATTTGCCGGCAGAGACCGGTACGGCACACTTGGCCAAGACCACTAAAATACTAATCGATACCTACTCAATAATAGCTTACTTTATATATGACTCAAAATTTTATCTCAGTCCAGTTACTTTCTAGTCGAAGTGTCTTATCAACAGATTTGAGTAGACGTTTCGAGAAGTATAACTCAGGAAGAGGGACATTCCAGCTATCGTGATGATAATAAGATCGTAAACACGGACTCTAATACGCCCTTACTGGAACCTCTTTATCTCATACGAGTTTATTACGCCAAAAGGGTGCGAGTAAAAAACTATAAAACTAGGGTCTTTGCCCTCGTGATATTTGATTTTAGTAGCAGAGCAGTGACTAACTCCATACGGCATCCACCGTATCAAACTTAGAACCTTCTCACACGTCAGTAAGAACTGAGAAGGTTTGATTAGGTATAACCTCAACCTTCTCAGACCAAAGTCGTAGCGTAGATCAAAGATGAAAATGGCTTAATTTCATAATGGCACATTACGTGACAAATTTACGTGTTACCTCTGCACGCGAGCCGCGACGTACCTACTTAAATGATAACTCCTCGTCATTAATCTGTTGAATGACCTGCGAAACGGCTGAAAATTATTAAAGAATTCCGCAGAACACTAATCATTGTAAAGGTTATTTGTTACTCAATTACACAAAGTACATATAAATAATGAAACAAATATTGGAATTCGTACAATGATTAAGGATTGACTCAAATTAACCTTACTATGGTTTAAGTCTGATATTAGGCACCAACTGTATGACATTATAAGTGCTGCCAACCATTAGCATACCGCCGCTGTGGCTGTGGGAGAGGCTCGTGTCCAAAAGTGGGACTATGGGTTGCAGTTCAGATTCTTTATGTGTATCGCTTGCAACAAATTAATGGATAACTGGATTATTGTACACAAATTCAATGACACAAGTCTCCAGAGTCCATCGCTGATAGTTTCGCCTTAAAAGTGACGTTTAAAAAGTCTAAGAAAATGTTATTATAATGTGGATTAGCCTTATTTATTTAGAACTAGGGTGTTTTATAAACTTGAATGTCACCAACTCGACCTAGCCATTGCGTGTCAGTCCGCACGCACGCTGTCAAATGATAACTCCCCGTCCATCATTCACAGAAGAATGGACCTGCGGAGTACTTGCCTTGTTATGGCCTTCGCAGATAAGCTTTTCCCGACGGAATTAGTAATTCATAGCGCTATAAAACCACTAATAGCCGCGTTGGCGTGTATTTAAACAAAGGAATGAATAAGCTGTGAATGGTCAAGTATTTTTATTTTTTAATTCTAGTCGTAGCTTATTTTGTTTGCTGGGACAGTTTTAAAATTGGAATGCCTTACTGAATGTAAGTAAATAGTTGGAGACTAGTAGAAATAGAATGTACGGCAAAACACTAAATATATCTTCATTCTGGAAAAGTGTATCCCTGAATTAATACAAGATTAATAGATCTATAGTGTGTTTGTTCAAATAATATGACCACTGAGACGAATTACTATTCTTTTTAGTTATAGCAGTACCTATGTTATGCTAGTATGACTACCGAGAAACGGCTGAATATGTCGTTATTTTTAATGAAGATCAAACATTCATGAGTTCGGCATGCATTTGTGTGGATAATAATGAAAGGATACATTATTACTAATAACTTTTTTTGTATGGACAAACAGGGCGGAGCAAGTCCAAATAATAATGGTTGTGCGAGGTATGGGTTTGATAGATGTGGTGAGTGCAAAGTCCAAAGTTATGTTGTGAAGATATGAGATTCCCGCTATAAATTATATTTCCACTTTACACGCGATTTATGCAAAAACAAATAAAGTCTCGCCGTAATTTTTCTTTGTGGTCAAATGTCGCTTACGTGCTTCGGTGGAATTGAACGTTCGATAAAAGGGCACCTAATAACACATATTAGACCCTAGACACAAGACCAAGTCACTGACAGAAAATATTAAATGCCACACACACTAGATTAGTTAACTAAAGATATAAAATACATACATACGAAAAACATAACAGACCTGGCGTCGGGTAAAGATAGGTAACATATGGCCAGGTAGTATCTAATAGCGTCCATAGCCCAATTTCATGGGCGCTACCGTGCTTCGGAGACCACGTTAAGCCGTTTCCTTTTAGTTAGGCACAGAAGGTGTAGTAAATTTACTCTCAAGCTAGATTAAATACATAGAATACAATGGCAGGTGACCAGCCAACCAAATTTACAATGGCTTACAGCAGGACATAAAATAAAACAAGTTTTAATTTATTATTCTGACACAAAAAATAATGTCTCGTCTATATATGTGTACAATATGTGTCTAAATCTAAAAAACTCGCTAATCGAACTAAAATGTAATGTATTTTTTTTCTTTTAATTATTGCATTGTCTTTGGTCATTGATAAGTGTCCAAAGTTTCAAATTGAAGCGACGTTTTGAAGTGGGCGAAAATCACGTTCATAGATTCCGTTACATACATACATACCTACATACCGAGCTAATAACGGCATGTTTAAAGAAGTATGATGAAATAATGATAAATTATAGGATTATGTAGTTAAAAAATAAAACCCTGTTAGTTTTTGCGGCAGTTAATCGTAACATTTTTGTGTCATGTAACTGATACATCCATATTTGATATCTGATAGCGATATTATCCAATCAGATTAAAGCAGTGGTTGCAAACCTTTTCACGAAAATTTCGACATGAAGATTGGTATAGGTACCACTTAATAAAGAAGTCGTTAAAAGGAAAATTTATTGTTCAAAATTGTACACATTATTGCAATAAACATTTGTTTGTTCTCGCGTGCCCCAGCAGGGGTGAAGGCGATAACTTAAAATTAATATTCTGTCAGCGAGAACGATTTTCGGCGCGCACTTACTTTATGAGTTTATGCTATCGCAAAGATATGATCGCGAAAACGTTGTGACGTTTCTTCCGTTTATTTTGGGTTCCACAAATCGCGTGTTATATTTGTTTGAAATTTTAGAACTTTTGTGTTCTATCGCTTGATATTTCTGCCAAAAATTGTGGCCATATAATTAAGAATAGAATAAGCATATTCACCTAGGGACGCTTCGCAACACAAATGTTCCTTTTCAAAGTTACGACCAGTAGTTTCTATTAAATTGCCTACACTACGTGATACTCAACTGGTTCGTAATTCTCTGTAGGTATCCTCTTAAATCTTTTATTGTTCTATCTCAGTTGTATGTCCTAACGAATGTAGTTGCACTGCGAATAACATTTCCTTGAAATGGTTTCTTCTCCGCTTACTTTTAAACTAGTTTCTAATTTTAGCTTTAGGTTTTTTCTTCTTGTTATTAGTAGTTACTAGTTTCTGGTAATCACACTGAAATATAATATAGAAGGTGTTTAATTTTGTCAAACAGATTGACATATTATTTAAATGATCTAGATACGTGGAAGCGTCTCAAGGTAAGCTCAATTATTTCTTGTAGGCTTTCTTTTCCAGGATTTTTCTGTTTCTTGGTATAATTTTAGTAACCTTTTTGTACAGGTGATTTTTGTTTAGGCCGTAATGGACAAATTATTTAAGTCTTATTATATGAAAAATTTCATGCCACAATTTTAATTTCCTTAAGTTTTCCAATTTAAGATTAGTAATACTTTTGTGTATAAAATGTACTTAAATTTAAAATGTAAAAATTTTATGCACAAATAAGTACGTATAACATTTTGAATGGACGAATGAATGATAACGAGTATGTGTCTTAAGAGGATATCACAAGCGAACAAGTCGACACTTTTTCCATACAAACGTAGTCCCCTGTTTCCTCCTAGGATAAA
>DWTT01002423.1:0-10105 GCA_018250895.1 Carterocephalus mandan | reverse complement strand
TGCGGGCTGCGGGCTGCGGGCTGCGGGCTGCGGGCTGCGGGCTGCGGGCTGCGGGCTGCGGGCTGCGGGCTGCGGGCGCATGGGAGAAATGCAAAAATAATACCTATTGTTATTCCATTAAATTTATTGTCATCAGCAAACCTTACTTTTTGTGTTCTGTATGAAATAAGTTCATAAAATGTTGGTTTATTGCGACGCGGCGCCCTACGCCGTTGGCTGCTTAGTGTCTATGAAATCTCCCGATTGCAGAACAGTATCTTTAATATTGGATATTGTCACGAATTATTATTGTAATTTTATTTGATATGTTGTTTAGGTTTGGTTGGTTTTGTAAAATATGTTTACACGTATTAACGAATCGAATGATGGGAGATTGCTCCGCGGCTTCATGCGTGCTGTATATACAGATAACACAACAATGTCCATTAGTGTTGCTAGGGCTGTGAAAAATATGTAACGATAGTGTCGCCCGGCGGACGATTGCTGGTACATACGAAAATTAAATTATTATTATATTGTTTCATATTTACCTTAAAATTTAGGCTAAAACTATAATATTTATGTCATGAAACAGACGCATTTGAACCGTGTACTTAGTTTGCGAGTGGTCGTGATAATTGCGTATGAAAAATAAACAAAACTCTTCTAAATATAGCAAAATTACTGCTTCATTATATGACTAATAATCTTTAATTATGTCTTCCTACAATCTTCTATCGTTCCACTATGCCAAATATATACAATTCAGAAAGTAATGGAAATTCAATCAATCTATCATACCATCTGCATCTCTAACCTACAGTTAAGGTTATGCTTCTTCGACTTTCAATATTCATAAAACACCTATTTAATGGCCAAATAAATCAATTATCATGATCATCTCTCCATCTCCCTCCAGCCACTGATCTGGGATCCGAGACCATACAGTTTAGGAAACATTGGCTACTCGACCGAATGATTCAGCCACTACTTAAGGCGCATTTACATTACGCAAGTATACAGCGTGCAATGTTCAAGTTACAAGCAACTCAAAACTTATATACTTACATGCGAGCAGTAGTTTATATGTAGTTTTGAACGTAGTTTGGGTACGCGCGAGACGAATAATGCAAATGAATACTTTTTGGAGACCTGCAAGTTCTACCAAGGAAACTTGCACAATGTAAACGCGCCATCTTTGCAATTAGATGGTAGTTGCTAAGAAAATGCTAGGATTTTTAAATTAACCTACGGTATAATGTATGAAGTATATCCCGCACAGTTTAGGTATTTAGACAACAGACTAATTCAAGTCCAAGTGATACATAAAATGTAGTTTGTAACTCCACTTTTTTGAATATGACAAAATTTTATATGATATTGTTTAAATGTATTCTTCAGTTAATTCATTTATGCGTGTCTTTTGTAATTTTTTTAAGTTTTTTTTAATTGTATATATAAACGTGTAGCTCCATGAGTACTGTTAATTGACTTAGCGTAGTGGCGTTGCATAACGACGTGCGTGTGATGTATTTAGTTTGGTAACTTCGATGTTGGTTTCGAGCAGTTAACGTTAGGTCAGGTTAGGACAGGCCTGACTGTGTCTCGGCAGGTAGATAACCAAGTGTATGCAATTTAT
Organism: Carterocephalus mandan; assembly: GCA_018250895.1. NCBI lineage: Eukaryota > Metazoa > Arthropoda > Insecta > Lepidoptera > Hesperiidae > Carterocephalus > Carterocephalus mandan. Next base: position 8,487 of record DWTT01002423.1, on the reverse strand, counting down.
TTTTAGTTGACAAAACGGTTACAGCACTGACTGCCGAGGTGTATTCGAGAAAGCGTACTCGCTAACATTGTAGCAGAATATAGATGTTAACGTCACAGGTATAATCTTGCTTATTAGTGAAAGGAGGGTAGTATGTAGAAACGCCCGTTCCGCGTGCAGTTCGCGGTAAATCCACCAGGTGCTTCATACAGAGCTAATTATCTTGACTTTTTTTTTTCTTCAATAAACTGGTATCGCTATTAGTCTCCAAATCGCTTGAATTTACGAAATCCAATGTGGACGCGATCTGACCAGGCACTTAGAATAAGCCTTTTATATTTGTTAGAACATTAAATGTAATGTAACACCTTTCATTGTAAAATTACTTGAGTAGATATTAACTGAACACGTGGACGCCTGGCAGGTGAAGTTTTAAGTAATTTTGCGGTGAGCGGTGCGCCTAGTATTGTTCCTGTATATATTCAATCATTAAAGTTGTTGATATTTCCAAGCTTTTATTTATTTTTCTATGAAGGGCCCACTGCGAATACATTTCTTTTAAGAAGAGTAAACACGAACGTGGTCTCGTATATTTGTAACGCTTTTATTTCTCCGAAAGAGTAGGCAGAGGGGTGTGTACACCCACTTTTCACGTTATGTTTAGGTCCCATTTAAGTGAGCCTACTGCCATACACCGAGCACGAATCCAGACTCAAAGTTGCTTTCAAATTGAAGAAAACCCAATAGTTGTTGCACAACCCGGGGATCGAACCCATGACCTACAGCTTAGCAGTCGCGCTTGCGACCACTAGACTAATTAGTCACTACAGGGGAATGAGTTCATAAGATTTGAGAATCTGAATTGTGCGACAATCAACACAATGACACACGACACGACATGCAAGAGTAAATTAAACAATATTTTGTTAAAAGTTTATATTGTACATCAACTATGATTTGTTTAGAGGTAGAACATTCTACTGTTAAAGTAAACGGCTAACTCGCAGGGTTACAATAATTAATAAAATATTTAATTTTGTATGAAGAACGCCGCGCGGCAATATTCTCTATAGGCGGAGTGAGTTAACATAATGAACGAACTCGTCAAAATAAAATAAAAAATATAATTATGCTTTTTTCATAACATCTGATCTCGTGAGTATACGTATACATATATACAAAACAAGTTTTAAGAAAACAAAATAATGTTGTATAAAAAATAGAAAATTATGTTCACATAATAAGTAATTTGCATGCTGATTTTCATTAATGATACGTACTGGCCACTGCTGGCTGGCCTCTAGGGCATCGTTGTTTTCCTTAAATAATTTTATAGCCATATCTACTTAAACCCTGACTCAATACAGGTCGCTAAAACAAACATTTTCGAGAATAATACAAAGTTGGACATACCGCGTTGAACACTGCTTTATAGCTTAGTTTTGAAAAGTTGACTCACTTTTTATTATACAAGTACCGGTCATGTTATAATCGGTTTCTGCGAAAATATTTGTTCTCAACAAGTCTCCTCGTGGGGGTCAATTCTCTGAATTACATATAATTACTACCGCACAGTTCTTCATTGAATACGTATTTTCTTTCTACAGATATACCATGAATCGATATACCAACCAAATAAATTATTTTTCCTCGTTTTCAGGATCAATAACTGTTCCCTTTGTTATGAATGAACACTGTAAAGGAACTCGTGGTTAATTCATGGAATTAATTAATCAATTACCAAGAATCTTTCAGTCAACTGACCCCCTGACACTTTATTATTATAAGGTACAACTTTTTCTTCCAAAATATAATTATTTTATCACAGAAAACAATAAATATAAAAAAAAAACAACATTTTGATGGCAAATAATATTCTGCACCGTCTCGAGACGAGGAAAGCTTGCAAACAATACTGAACTCTGCAATGCAATCGTAATATTTACGTATGATTTTTATTTTTACAATTACATACCGTTATTATTATGACAAAATATGACGCAACACTCCAAATACACGCCGATCGCACTTCAGGAATACATATTGAACTTCGATAGTATTACAAGCTAGCTGCGCCCGCGGCATCGCTTGCTTTTCATTTATAGTCATTGACTATTCGTATATGAAGTCTTCGGCAGTTTCTAAGGTAGAGGTAGGAAATTGTGAATTTATTGAGTCAATCGTAATTACCAAATCTGGGGGAACAAACGCGTCATTTGAAGTGGCCTCCTCTGCTACACCATCTACCTGCTTCAGGTTATTTCAGGCGAATTCATGAACAATTTGATAATTTGTGAAATACCATTGAAATGTCTTGATTTATGATTGTACACAACACCATTTTGAACGTCGTCCGCTTTTGTTAACTTACAGTAAAAAAAAATTGGGAGCACATTATTATGCTCGTTAGCGGCAGGCCGACCCACAGCCGCTTCTTAACGGCCCCGACATAACGTTGAAAGATATCTCTCGTACATTTTCAGAACCCTTACCTTCTACATTGAAATACAATTTTAACATTTGATTTTTATTCGAAACCAATCCCAGACAGGCCTAAAACTATCGTACAGCGGACCAGCGCTAGGGGGCGCTGTAATCGTGTCGGAGACGTTATCCAAGCTATATATCGCATAATATACATACCTAACTAAGAAGAGCCGTTGCTGCTCTTGTTTCTTAGTCCAGATTTGAATTTGGGCGAGACTCAATGCGGATCTTGGAGAGGTCTCGATCCCAAATCATTATTGGGGGTACTGGAACCCTTAAGACCCTTCTGGGATCCGCTACTGGCCGAGATTTAGAGGCATCCCTAAGGTCGTGAACACATTTGGATAAGATGCGGGAGGCTGGCTCGGCGCGGTACCCTGGAGTATGGCACGAGTGACACGTACGGCGTCAATGCGGCGCGCGCGCAGGGCTTGCGGAGGGACTGCCATACATTTATGGTTCTTTTTTGAAGATATAACAGTTAGGAAGATTTACCAATATGTCAAAAGAAGGCATATCGATAATAATTCAAGAATCGATATTCGCGATGAATCGATACGAGTGACATCGAGATCCAAACCCGCCCCGCCCGCAGCCCGCGCCGCCAAACCAAACTAAAGCTACGGCGTCTTAAAAATAATACGCAAGACCGACGCAAAGCGTATTTACGTATATAAGTGCGACTCCATATACATCCATTTACCGTGACACATTAAACTATAAATTCGTACAACTAATTCATATATTCATTATACATAAACATATATTATGTTACCAACTAAACGTTAACTGAAGGGTTAAGTGTACGCGTACAATTATAAAGTTATTAGCACACTTAATATATTTTAGTACAATATATACTGGTCGTTCTGAGATCTGTACGTGCCCGCGCGCGGCCGACGGCTCACGAACAGAGGACCCGCTCTCGCTTGATGCCGTTTATAGTTTAAATATAGATCTGCTATGCAAGATTCACTATAACATGAACATAAGACGTTCATATTTGAGTGAATTTAGAAAAGTAATATTTAACCATAAAACCGCAAAATAAGCGACCGTCCTGCATCCGGGGGCTTAGATTCAAAATATCAACACTAATTTATACAAATATAATTTTATACATTCAAGTGTCGGAGCCGCGGCCGCGCGACGCAAGCACAAACAAAATGGCCGCACGATGCAAGCACAAACAAAATGGCCGCGCCCGCGGGCGCATTCTCTATGGTCCATTTATTTATGACAGTACATAACAATCATTATTACCTACATTACACTATGCAGAGGTAACTACTACCTATGAACTATAAAAATTATTTACTTGGCAGATATGTTAATTATTTTTTTCATTGAATATATTTTTAAGTTTTTTTTTTCGCGCGTATATTTTTCCTTGTAGAAAAACGTTTTAGTACAAATGTTTAATTTCTTTATACTTACGCTATAAATTGATTACGCTATTGATATAGCTGAACACGTCCGTTATGAACACGTAGTAAACGTTGTTTCTCGTAGACTACCGCGTAGAATTACAAATCAACTTGGATGGTGTTCAAATATTGCTGAAAGTAGTCGCTGAATGGTTGACTCAGCTCGATAAAGATGAATTAAACTGAACGTGTACGTGTATTATCTGTGAGTGTAGTGAACATACGATGACTGGATCTTATAATCCGCCACTGGCCGCTATCGAGTGGACTTAATTAACAAGTAGCCCTTCCCTGATATAAGAATATCAAAAATCAGAACAGGTAATGTTATTAAAAACATCTAAAATTCCCGCCGGATATACAACATCTCATCTCCAAAATAATAAACTTTATAGTAAAACTATATCTAACACTATGCCGTTATAATACCTACTGGCTTCACACGTTTCGTAACTAAGTTTTTTACTCGGAGAATATTTTATATGACAAAGCTTACCAAAAAATATGTGCTAGTATAAAAAAAACTATGTCTCAAACAGATTCTCCTGTAGTTTCATTCGCTCACGACCAGAGCGAAGGAATAACACAATCTCTTATAAATAAACTTTATCATATTCCAAAAATTCTCCTTCACATATTATGAAAAATATTACAATAGTATAAATGTATTCTCCTTGCTAAGGTAAACATATAATCTGCCGAAAACTCGTTAAATATAGGACAGAATACTGAACAAAAATAACAACAGTATTATATTATAATAGAGGACTCAGCTTTCAGCATACGAAGTCGTTTAGTGTTTGATTACAAAAATGTATCAGAACATATAGTATGTTATTCTCAGTTCAGCTTCCAAGGTAAGTTGAATTCGATTCAAAGCAAGATCGAGAGGTCCAAGGTTGCGTGCTGGCGAGGCCGGCGCGCCGACCGCCGCCCCTGTCGCTCGTCTAGGAGGGTAGCTGTACATTTTCTGAATTTTATTGTTTATTATATTTTAGTGTAAGAAAATAATTTTATTTGCAATATTTCGACACACTCGCCGTCCATGTAAAATTTGGAATATCAATAGCTATTGAATACTTTTCAAGATACATAAAATTTTCTGAACAACAAAAAAACGAATTGGAACCATCAAACAAGTAAAATTCAAATGCACGCCATCAGACGCCTACTCCTTCTCCACTCACTCCTAGACGAGAGTCCGTAAAGCATCCGACAAAACTCACAGCGTCCGCACGGTGTTATAAGACGCCGGCGTGCCAGGGCGCGGGCGCGAGCGGCGCGGGCGGCGGCAGCGGGGACAGGGCGAAGGGGGTGAGGGGCGCGGGGGCGTGCGGGGTGACGGGGGTGAGCGGGGTGAGCGGGGCGACGGGGGCGAGCGGGGTGACGGGGGCGAGCGGGTCGGGCGCGGCGTCGTCGACGGGGCAGTCGCAGTCGTCGGCGCGCAGCTCGACGAAGTTGCCGTAGTCGTCCGTGAGGGCGCTGTGGCGCACCACGCACACGTGCCGCCGCGCGCCCGACCACCACCATCGCTCTGCCGACACACAAACACACCACACTTCAATGGCCGGAACTACTCGAAAATAGGCTGCACTGAAAACGCTGCCGACTTTTAGGTCACTTAAATAGGGATAATGTTTTTTATGTAATTTGAAATTGTATTTGTTTTGTACCTAGGCAGTGGATTGTACCAATAAAGTTTCTTTTTTTTTCTCCATTCATATTTGTTTCTCCATTCATATTGACCAAAACCATTTCATATTATGACAAGACAAAACAAATCACTGTTCCACATAAAGTATTATGTAGGACTCGACTAAAAAAGTGGTGGCAGTCACACAACACACAAACGGGGAACGGAAAAACTTAAAAACAGAAACTGCTTAAATGCAGAGAAGTAATGCCTCACCTCTGCTGATGTCCACGTCGGTGATGAGCTCCTCGTTCATGAGCGCCGTCAACGCGTCTTCCATGTGTCTCGAATCTGCAATGATTGTAACATACATTATCGAAGCGGCCCGTCTAAACCTGAAATTGTAAAAATGATTACTGAAGATGTCTGCGTTTGGATCACTGGTTAATCTGGAATTGTATTGCTGATGCCTAGAGCTGCTTGCCTAAATAATAACAGAAGCGACGTCAGCGTCATAAGCTTTTGTTACCCAGTCTTTTAGCATTATTGGATCAAGCTGATAGAACTGCAACTTTTGTATAAGTTTTTCTTCTCCCAAATACGGTTAACAGATGAAATGATCCGTGTGATATCTCCTAGAGGAAAGCTGGCTAGGGGATTTAAGTAAATTAAATTCTCAGATACTTAACCTTATCTAGAGATCAGGTATCTTTTAAAGATTCCCCCATCACGATGAGGATACGAGATACGCACCTGTCTCCTCCTTAACGACGGGCTCCTCCTTGACGGCAGCGCTGAGCGTCGGCGACGTGGGCGTGCCGGGCGCCGAGGGCGTGGTGGGCGCCGTGGGCGTCGTGGGCGTGGCCGGCGGAGTGGGCGCGGCCTCGGCGCCCGGCGGGCCGGCGCCCAGCTCGCCGCTGCTGTTCGAACTGCACTCCGGGCTGTAGGGCGCCATCTGGGGACGGATAGCCATCCATCAATCAGGTTCTAATCTAAAGTCGCTTTATAAATTCGAGACAATACAATTCAATAAAAACTAATTGTGACTCGAACGGATAGTCATAGAATGTTCTTCATTACATCCGCACGATTACCATGTCCCTACATGGGTAGGATGCAAATATGCATCGTCTCTGTGCATTGTTTAACTAGCGTTTTCGAAGAAAGGGCTTTTAATTTGACGCTTTATACGGCATGTCAATTCAATGAAAACAAGGCTATCCGCTGATCTACATCTGTTGGAACACACCCTTAAATAATGCAACAAAAACATGTGCATCATTCATGGCAATCGTGTGGACTCAAAGTTATCTATACCAGCATTATATTCAGTTCGTCCTCTCTTGTCCGAGGACAAATAAGTGACGAGGCAGTACAACGAACATTTACCATCACGTGGCTAACTGCATCATTAAACATTGTCTGTTTTATTATTATTTATTGAGCACCTGCTCTTGGGATAGTAACAGTAGTTGGGAGAGTAACAGGTAAAACCAAGATCCACCACCCTGGCCAAGTTGGATTGGTAGAGCAGAGCTGATATATTATTTTCCCAACACAAAATGCGATTTATTTAACGTTAAGCCTACAACTAGGTTCATAAATTCTCCGCCAGGCGACCCAGGGCGATGGCAACAGTAATGTATCACAATCAGTATCATTTAGCGGCACAACACAAGTTTAGCTCTAAAATATACTCCTCAAAAGTCTTGCGCGTATAAATAAATAAATAAATATCTTGGACAATCTCACACACGGCCATCTGACCGCAAAGTAAGCGCGAGCCTGTGATATGGGTGTCAGAGACAGAGACACAGACAGAGAGATATTTTTAAATACATACTTAAATGGATAATATTAACATCCAGACACAGAACAAATACAAGTGTTTGTCACGCAAATATTTGTCCTGAGCGGGATTCGAACACACGACCCCTGGCGCAACAGACAGGGTCACTACCGATTGCGCGATCGGGCCCGTCTCAATCAATGTGTCAACATGTAACTTTATTACTAAGTATTTGTTTGCCATGGCCCGTCTATGCCTTTGACTCACCCGGAGGCTGCGGCGGCGGCGCGGCGCGACGTCGGCCATCTTGTAGCTGGCGTCCATGGCCCAGTAGGAGCCCTTGCCGGGGTCGTCCTTGCTGCGCGCCACCTTCATGAAGCACTTGTTCAGCGACAGGTTATGCCTGATCGAGTTCTGTAAGCAAACGGACCTCTTGTACTGCTGCTTCTACTGCTGCTGTATAAGGATTGCCACATCCATTTCTGACTACACCCGACAATATAGAGGACGTGTTTCTGTGCCTGACTGTGACGTCATAGCCCGGAATATAACGGATGGACCGATTTTGATCTAGTTTTTTTTGTTTGAAAGGTGGATGGAGTGTTCTTAGCTAGGATGCAAGAAAATATGTTCAGCCATTAAAAAAAATCGCCTCGTTTTTAGTTGTTAGAACGAAGGTTTTTAAGTTCAATTGTTTGTTTTAAAACTATTGTTCCAGTCTAGTGTTCTGGTTGGAACTTTCTTAGGAGTCCACAGCAAAAAAAATTACCTAACTGATGATGTCACAGCTGAATATACAATATTATGCATAAAAGTAGAAAATGTGTAAAAGAACAAATACTAAGAGACAAATGTTTTTATTACGTCAATGAATTTATTACTGGCTCATGATTAATTGGTTTGACATTATAAATTTAAATGGAATCTGACATTGTAATTGAATATAATTGATTAATTTAATTGCATTATCACTAATAGGCAAATTAATCTTCAATGCCATTGCTAAATCAATTCTCATGTTTTTGTAATTCCACATATAAAATTTATTTAAAATTGTTGTAGCATACCAACTTCAAGACCAAATTCAAAACATCAATATACAGTCAAACCTGGGTAAGCGAGAGTTCAAGGGAGCACAATCTCATTCTCGCTTATAGAGGTTTCTCACTAAC
>DWTT01002422.1:0-10105 GCA_018250895.1 Carterocephalus mandan | reverse complement strand
ACTAAAGAGGCGACGTCTTTTATATGTTCTGTACAGATGAGCCCAGGTATGTACTTGCCCTGGTACGCCTCGGTACTTCACCGCCGCGATACTGCGATCGCTAGTCCACGTTTCTCACCGTTGTCCATTAGATACCTTTACTTAGGGTAAATTGAGTTATTGCACCTGGTTAAGCAGCGGCCATCCCGAGGGTTGGACGCTGGGCCTTTAAAGGGGCACGGCGGGCGCTAACTGGCGCGTCAATTGGGAGCGCACACACGGCTCGGCCGATGGGAAAACGCATTTGTTAAGATATTTCTCACGAAAACGTCCCGCCGCCTCTCGCCGGGCGCGGAACTGTCACTGTCACGCATTCCGTGAGTGCCATCTTTATGTGAGTTAATAGTGATTGCTTGTCGTTGTTTATGTTCGTGGGCAAGAGTGCGAGTATGTAGGCATGCGCACGGCGCGCGCCGCAGAACACTTATCTACTCGTTGAGAAAATTCTTCGCGGTCGTTCTCATACATTTTCTATGAAGCGTTTCTCGGTTGAATTATAATTATTTTTAAACAGTTCAATAAAATGAATCGACCTACACACAGGCGTCATTTATAACGAACTTATGTCATAAAACAGGAACTCCCCGATCCAAGGCTGTCCCCGCACTCGCCGAGGGGGCAGCGCGAGACTCCTACGTTTCCTTCACTGTTTTTTGACCTTTCTGACCTTTAATAAATAATAATAAATATCTTGGACATTCTCACACACGGCCATCTGACCCTAAAGTAGGCGCGAGCCTGTAATATGCGTGTCAGAGACTGATATACATACATAGATATTTTTAAATAGATAATATTAACATCCAGACACAGAACAAATACAAGTGTTCGTCACACGAATATTTGTCCTGAGTGGGATTTGAATCCACGACCCCTGGCACAACAGGCAGGGTCACTACCGATTGCGCCAACGGGCATTACTTTACGTTACGTCGTTTGATTAAGATTCGGATTATTAAGTTATTTTAATAAGTTTTAAGTATATTTTTTATAATAGGTATATCAATCCAAAAAGTCATGGAAGTATAAGGTATCCTACATATTTTTTTTAAATTTACTTATTTAATATTCCGTAACATAATTACATTAAATGACAACCAGGCTTTATACCTAATGGTATTCTGGACCAGCCCGTGTGAAGATGCATATACTTATGTTAATAGTAGAGCTGGAGAAACTACCACCGAGCATTTTAATCTATTATAGCTCGATTTGATCATCAGCGAGTGATTCAATTGGAGCGGTGGCGTGGCGGTGAGGGCGCGGCGCGACTGCGAGCGGTTAATTGTCCAATTTAGCAGCGGTTGCGGCGCGCTCGGCCGTGACGTCACGCGCAATTAGACAACTGCATGGAAATCAACTGCTGGCTACTCATTGCAAACCATCGCCAGTTATTGCTTGTCACTACTGCGTGGTCGAGCTATGTGTTGCCAGTGTTGACTTGTGAATTCTACACGTTGTGCTTTAGCGTCGGCCTCATTCATAAACTAAAAGTCGTTCAGCGCTATGGAGAGAGAGATGGAACTTGGTTCTGTGACGGGCGGTGGTACCTACTGCCCCGGGCGAACTCTGTATGGAATATAATAGGTTTCATATAATACGAATTGGGTTCCCTATAGACTGTACCACCTAAAAATTTTTATATTAGTACTCTGTCAATACTAAGTGGAAAATACCCAGTCCGAACTGGCAACTTTCTACACCCGCATCATTCCCAATAGCGGCTGTTCTGAAAGTAATACTGGTATGTTGATAATGTACAGTTCAATTTTATTCAATTGCAATTTGTTTCCCCAAATTAGAAATATAAAAAAATGTTCGAACCCCCCATTGCTCCTCAAGTGATTCTGCGAAAACTTTCCCCTTCCAGTCCTAACACGCGCAGCCCATACTATACCTCACGTTAACCACATCCCTACACTAGCCTTGATCTTGGTCAAACTCACATATATTTGTTTCGCTGTAAGGTGGGTGGATCAGGCACGCGGGGAACTCTTCACACTCCTCACGCTCCGTCCTCCAAATAACAACATTAGTTGAGTAGGCTGCCAAATGTAAGATTATGACTCCTGACCGAACTATCTAAACTCCTATGGTCTGTACTGAAAATCAGTGCAATCTACAATGCTCCAGTGCAAATTGGTGGATAGGTTTTAGTAGCCAGTGCTATTGTCAGAAGTTTTACGGATGTCCGAAGACCAGTGGTTTAACATGGCTTAGCGAGTAACAGCCAAACCGACGACTTCACGTGCCCTCTAAAGCACTTAAGCAACCAAATGTTAACACTAGTGGTCTACCATCCAACTGGCAATCGAGTGGTGGAGAACGTCTCCAAGGTATCAAGTACCTACTTCTGCTGTGTAATATGTTACTAGAAGCGTGCATGTTAATTCTCAAGGACACTAACGCATCTGTAACAGAATTCACCGACACTCTTTGGTATGAGTCTTGTTGAGGGTCTGTCACAGTTGTCATGGGCGACAGCGAATGGACGTTAGCGCATGCTCGTTACTATCGTTAGTATCTACTATTTTCAACATAAAAAAATGCCATGATGCTTGATGACCGTCCTCTATTCCAGTTCAATGTGAGCTAGGTACATCTAAAACTTGTTCATAAACCAATAAAACGTTGGCAGAGTGCGTTCAATAATGAAATGGTTAAAAAATTAAAATTAGGCAAAGAATGGTTTTCGAGTGGAAATTATTTGAGTGCTAAATGCATGCAGTACTTGTTTAACTTGATATTATTTTTGTCACATGAGCTTTACTGACGACCGGATTAGACTATTCTTCAGGGAAATTAGTATCGCTATTTAATTCCTAAGTTAAATTTACCGTCTGCCACTCGGGGAAACAGTTCGACTCCCCGGCACGCACCCACGAGTATACCTACATTTCGTGCCCACATTGTGTCCTTTTGAGTGTTGTGAGCAATTAAATGCACGAGAAGGTTTTCAATGATGTCTTCAATGGCGTGCCAAGCAACAGTTAAGACTAAGTTCATGCTGCGGTCTTGGAGACGACCAGTTATGATAAAAAATATGGTAAATATTTGTGCCGAAAGAACAAAAGTTATTAGTTTTGTTCGATAGGTATACCTATACCTGAAGCAATCGCCATCACCTTGACGCCTTGGCAGGCGAATGCTAAGAATTAAGTAGGGCATGCCCGCAATATTTATGAAATGTCACCGCATACCCTCCACTTACTGAGAAAGAGTCGACAGCTATAACGAGAAAGACTGCTTCGGACACGCGTCTGCTCTGAATAATTTAAGCTTTCGGCAAAATGACACAAGCGCACTCGCTGGGAAAGTGAATACGGAGTGTTTTAATGGTGTTGTTCAATTGGGAGTGGAGTGTATCGCGGGCTGCAGTGGCCAGGGTCGGAGCTATTACTAATTAATTTGTTGATTATTTTCTCTCTGCTTATAATTATATAGCATCATAATAGCAATGTTAAGATTATTTATTATCTACAAACAGATCACTGAAAGAAAGAAGTCGCCAAAAGGGTGAACACCGAAAGGCATCCACTGCCGCCGATTTGATAGTACGCCCCATGTTACCCGCGTAGAGCGGTCGGTTAGATTTTATTAAGGCTTGCAATAAAGTTACGCAATATTAATCGTAAAAACCTAATAACTTATGAGAAATTGAATGAGTCGACTGGGAACCCGCGCGCCCGCGGCGATGCTCGACACGTGATGCCGTCGATCGAGCTAGGTGATGGTCGCATAGGCATGCTTCCACCACCACCGCACCCCTTTCTTTGTCCCACTGTTGGGCACGGGTCTCCTCTCAGAATGAGAGGGATTAGGCCTTAGTCCATCACGCTGGACAAGTGTGGATTGGCAGACTTCACATGTCCTCGAAAACATTATGAAGAACTCTCAGGCATGTAGGTTTCCTCACGAGGTGTCCTTCACCGTCACAGCAAGTGACATTTAATTTCTTAAATTGCACATAACTTAGAAAAGTCATTGGTGCGTGCCGCTGGGAATCCGGACCGCTCGAGTGAGAGGCGAGTTCGATAGCTGCTGGGTTGTGAAGCATGCTTGTTTGGCTGCAACGATGACTTAAAACGCGCTGTCCGTTATATTATTTAACGAGTCAGTAAAGTCCGCTTCAACTGAAGTACTCGTAGCTCCTCGCGTTATCGTCGTCTTTATAACAACAGCCGACCTGCGGCCACTAGCGACATCCGAGCTGCGGAGGTGAACAAACGGGTAACGGTCTAGAATGTCTGGTGCACCTTTTCCGCCAACCGACAGCCGGGTAACTCAGCGGTCGGGTTTCGAGAGCTATAAATACGCAATAAAAAATTTACAGCAAGCGAAGATGCCTTCACATATAAAATGCTTATGTTAGTCTTTGGTTAGGCTTTCAGGTTTGCTTTTTAGGTTGACTATTTGCGGAGCGGCTATACCTACTCGCCTCTCACTCGAGGGGATGTGGGTTCAAATCCAAGCGGCACGCATCAATGACTTTTTTTTATTGCGTTCGCGGTTGTGATTCAGACGCTATAGAACTTTTATTGTTATAACGTCTATATACGTTCACCGTCCGAAAGTTGATACGAAATGTGCGATTTGAGAAATTAAATGTAACGGTGAAACCTGTATCCCTAGTGTTATCCATCACGTGTTCGAATACATGTGAAGTACCTACACCAATTCGCACTTGGCCAGCGTGGTGGACACTGGGGGGAGACTGACGGGAGGGGAGGCTATCAATGGGACTTAATAAGAGGTTGCGGTGGTGGTGGCAATAGAGATGACCGGTCTCTGGAAATGGAATTGGAGCGTAGAGCCACAGACGAGGTGACATTGGACATAAATGTGCACGGCCGGCGTCATTAGGATCAATTCATTGGGGTTGTTAAAAGGATTTCCATGTTTAGATGATTATTGAGTGTTTACGACGGCCGGCGCGCGGCGCGTCAGGTACCGCTCGCTTTGTTTGTGGCAAAACTGGTCCTAATTATGATCATAATTAAATAATTATTCAGTCCTGGGATTCAGACTAGTCGAAGGGAAAAAGTATCCTAAATTGTCATTAAGTGTTTTTGTTGTTATTTTAAAAACTCGTTACTAATTTGATGAAGTTTAATCCAATTGTAGAAGGTTACGAAATTGTCCTGTATGAATAGGACATCTTCTATAGGAATCTGTCGGTCCGCTATAAAACGGTTCGCCCAATTCATTCCGCCACTGATTTCACGGCGGGCTGTGAGTATGACACGGGGTCCTTCAGAAAAGCTGGCGACGCATTGGCAACTCCTCCGGTGCTACTCTTTGTATAGGCGACGGTGACTGCTTCGCTACCATCAGGTCTGTTTGGTCTGGTTGGTCAACCTGATCCATTGCATGTGGCGATGCCTGTAGTTGAGTGATGGTACCATTATAGTAACGTCGCTGTCTATGGAAATCTAGAGCGCGCGAATTGTGGACCTCTATATCTTTGTTTGTCTTTGACACTGGGCGCCGGGCCATACCTGCGACCCAGCCTGGCAACGACAGAATAATGTAATAACTAAAAATAACTAGATAAATTACCGAATAGGTCATCTAACTTAATAGAACCTCCGCACTTGTAGTTTTTATTTACGATTCCACTCAACAATAATTTATTACGTTTCAACAACGTAATTAAAATCAGCCGACTACTTAATTTAGTTAGGAATATTCCCGCGTAAAGTGGGTGTAATATTTTTATTACTGTAATGATGTTAACGACAGCAAAGCGCAGCCGAGCGGAGCGCGGTCGGTCGGCGCCGGCAAGCGCGGCCGCGCGCGGGGCGGTCGGTAGCCGAACCACTTTATGTTAAAATGATGCCAAAACAATTCTGGCACACACATTTCCTAATGGGGCTAGCGAGAACTGGCTTCCACGCTTAGACTACCTCAAGTGGCTGCTTTGTATTGTTTCTTAATGGACTTAATTCATATATAACAATATTAGTGCAATAAATTAGCATTTAAAGCAACCGAGTAAAATTACTGCCAATTAAAATCAGACAGCAAGACAGACATTATAAACGGTAAATACGTGTATAAAAGTAAAGCTAATATATTCATCGAGCAAGTCTCGTCCGTGCCTCGCCCGGGCTCGAACGCGGGCCCGCAGCTGCGCGCGCAGGTGCCGCGCTCGCTCGCGCACTGGTTCCGATTTATTGCCCCATTAGTCACATTTCAACTATCGTCGACTATTTGTCCTAGAGACATGTGCCTCGAATTCTGTTTTATCTCAAGGCATTCGGAACCCTAAATCTCGGGGATTAGGTGTATTTTGGCACGTGTAGCGAGGCCGCTGGCCGCTAGCAGAACTCACGTGACTCGTGTCGGACATAATAAGGCAGTTAATAAAGGGGTAACAATGCGTAATGGCGGCGCGTTAAGCTGTTAACACGTACGGCCGTGGTGTCTGTTGCCAACATTACTCGTATAACGGCCTTTTGATTGCCGTTCTCAATTCAACCCACTCGAACATGCTAAATAGTCTTTACAATTAAATAACGAAACATGACATAAATAGCAACTGTATTTTCCCAAAGGGTAGGCAGAGCTACCCAGACATTACAACACTCTCTAGAAAAACTTTTTTAATATGAAAATAATGTTTTCGAATACTTCAGAAAAAAAAAAAACAATAAAAACCTAACAAATACCGAGCAAAGACCGAATAAATAGGTACCTAACTCAAAGATTGATTAAACTAAAACATTTTAAATGGGTCACGTAACCTGCACTAAAGATATAATTTATTTATTTATTTACGTATATTAAATATAGTTGCGTACATCCAGACATTCCAGACATTCCATACACGTAACAGTGGTATGACTAACTCGTCCAGAATGTTATCCGTTACGTAGAGAGTAGCAGAGACAATAGTATTGTAGTGACTTCGTCTGTTCGGAGTCAGCTACCTGCCGCGATGCCGGCGCGATACCGGAGCATTAATTTAATTTCCTTAGATTCATCTGTTTATGAACAATCGATTGTTGTTAAGGTATAATAAATAGGTACTTAATCTATAAATTTAATCAAACTGAACGCTGTATTTTAATACTGTCCACCCCGGAAGGTGAAGAGGTTTTTTATTTCATGAGGCGTTCCTTGGTACACAATGGGTGTTGTTGTCCCGGATTAAGATGAATGATACATCAATGTGTGTTCTCCGATACAAACTCAGCGTTTTTGTGTATTAAATCCAAAAAGGGTTTTAAATGGGAAGAAAGTTCTAACTAACTAAAGTGAACTCAAGTAATTATTGATATACATGATACCTGTCGCTGCCGCATTTTGACCAACTTAATACTATATCCCTCAGGATATTGGATAGAAGTTTGTTTGAATATTTCTTAAATGTCTAAACAAAGAAAGTGACTGCCTGTTTAATGTTATGGCTAAATTCTAGGCATACACATTACAAGGAAAGACTCACTCGTAGACTCAAGAAGAAAACTAATTCTTCCGAAATATTCACAAGCCAAGCAATTGCAATGCTAATGAACAGCCCCCGACAAACGGTGGCAGGCCTCGCCTCGGCAGCATTATTTTTGCATATTATTTTATACTATTTTTGCAACGGTTCGGAACTACAGTTTGGCAATTAAAATATGAGCAGTAGACTCTGACGGATTTTGCACTCGTAGTTAATTACTGTTAAGTGATTCACACCTTCACATTGATTGCAAACATTTGATTTATTTTCGAGGTCAGCTTTTACAGCGACGCAAATGACGCCTGGAGCGTGGAGACAGGGTAATAGATCTTTTTTCGGTGTAATGTTTGAGCATGAATTATAACTTTAATCAAGCATGGAATTATTTTATCTGAATATGTAGTTTCAAGCGCACCATCAAAATGTTGTATAAAATTACCAAGCTTGTGTAGTCCAAGCCAATATCACAATTGAATCGAGTCCGTAGACCGGTCGCAGGCTGTCGATATCATTTCCTTCCGTCCGGAAGCCGTCCGCCCCCCGTAGCGATGCCGTAGCGATCCCGCAGCGATCCCGTTGCGATGTGTCCGCTGCGAGGCGGTGACGTCACGGCGCCACGGCGTGCTACCTGCGCCGGAGTCGCGACACACTCCATTCCAGATGAGCCTCCGCTAAGTACTCGTTAACCGAAACATTACGTCACTTTTGCTTACAAGACGCGCTAAGATTTTTGACTTCAAAGTTTAACAACCATCCCAGTATAAATCTATGGTCCTATGATCCTTGGCAGATAAAATATTACTTATTATTATAGGGTATGCCAAGTATGTTCGAACTTTATTTTTATTTTTATGCATATAAGATAGCAAACGAGCTTCCAGCACCACCCATCCGCTGCCGCCAATGACTTTGAACAAGATTCAAACAGGGACTGGAATGATTCCCTATAGACCTATGATTACTCTATGATTGGTTCCCCATAGACTATAGACTCTGCCACCTAAAACGAATTACCTTATATATGACAGGCGGCACTGAAAATCAGTGTTGCAATTTAAGCAACTGCCACTATGCTGAGTGCAGACCGTTTTATTGAGTGGTCACTGCAACATAAAAGAACCATTTAAAATTGTTTATGTCGTAAAAACATACCTACATAATATTTTGTATTGCATAAATTATTTTAGCTAGATAATCTTCTTCCAAGTAAACATGTACTTCGGCCGTGGATAGAACCAGGGAGCTGAAGTTTAATAAGAAATGAATTGAAATGAAATGGAGAGTCATTAACTGACTCAGTTCAGTCAGTTAATGACTCTCCAAGTGTCACATAGTCGTCAAAATTAAATACATTTGTATACATAGCTCTATACCGGATACCCTCTCCCACACCATCCCTCACCATCCCACAATATAATAAGGTGATCCCCATTTCACAGTTCCTGCACCGTGATCAATGGAGATGTTTATAGGGCTGCCAGGCGTGGCGGGACGTGCGCGCTATGTTATTATATTGTTATCAATCCTGTGGAAAAAAGAGCCACATTTGGCACCGCGCAGGGCGCCAGCCACTTTCGCTCTCGCGTCTCATAAAAACGGTCGTAAAAAGCGCCCCTGCCCCCCGCGCCCCTGCCCTCTTGCGTGGCACCGGTCTAATGTCCTTGGGACTAATCACCTGACCTCGTTTCAACACCTCTTCCACATTTCCCATGTTGCGAATACTCTACAAACTCTTGTGTTTTTGTGTTCATCATCACCTTTTGATAACACTCTCTCTTCAGGCCACATAAGACCTTGATGGAGACGGTATCTTCCGAAGTACCTACTTATATTCTACTTTATTAACTAAGAAGAATGCTGAGCGAGCCAGATAGCTACGCCTCGACTCTGACAATCGTTCGATTTTTAATCGATTGATGACTATCTTGGATTATGATCGGCCGGACTGCGGTTTAAGCTAGATATTGATAAGTGGTAATCTTTGGGGTAGCTTGCCGTTGATAAAGACTATACTTTTTATATACGGGGAAGTATTACTGAATCAAAATGTCTGATATAACTTTTCTGAAAATTTTAAGAAAAAAAAAGACACAGTTCCGTCAATAAATTAACAAATTTTATTACATAAGGAAAACACAATTACCTATCAACTCGTAAATAATACTTGGCGATAATTTGTTGTAATTACAAGCTGTGCGACCATAATACTGTAAGTCGACGTGAGCCGCGCGGCGACGCAGGATTAGCCTAGTGCGAGTGCAGCACCTGCCGAGCTCGTTGAAATAGGCTCAAAAGTATAACGTTGTCTTATATACCTATTATATTCAAGGGCGCTAGAAAGTGAATGTTATGAGATAATGAAAATCAAATTATATCCAAACCATAACTTGGAAAAAAAAATATCCCGCTAACATGGCGCCAGGACTATTACTAACACCAACTAACATGACTAACTATCACTAACAGTCCCAGTCCTCATAACGATATAACGAACTGACCAACTAATGTTCTAATTAACTCTCTCAACTAATTGGACTAACCCAGCCCCTAATTGAGTCTTGTTCAAAGTCAGTCACAGTTGTCATGGGCGGCAGCGGATGGGTGGTGCTGCAAGCT
>DWTT01002421.1:0-10106 GCA_018250895.1 Carterocephalus mandan | reverse complement strand
TTGGCGTAACAAGATAAAAATCTTTTCAAAAATTTTATCTTTCGCCTTATTCTACGTTTGTAGAAAAAACGACACTACTTAACAATAGAAACAGGTCGACTTAATAAAAGCATGTTAAAAAGCTAAAAAGGTATTTAATAGGTACATTGAAAGTTTTATTATAACGTATTATCTAGTTAAATAAAGTTTATTTAAATATCACAAAAAAATTAGTTCTACATTGACAGCACCTGACTAGCAGACTTTGACAATTGAAAGTGTACACTGTCAAACCATTTTGACCTAAATTCATGGTGTCGATTTTTTGTGACGGTGTGCGCGCGCATCGTAAAAATTTACTCTCATCATTTTTCCCTAACGTGCCAAAAGAAGTATAGCTTCAAAAACATTATTTCATGTTAAAAATCTTTTTTCGTGTCTTTTAGTCTACAAGTCCAAATTCATAGACCATTCGAGTAAGAACTGAAGTCGGTTACCCGTTAATGGGGACCACTATTCCGAGTCAATTTGTCTCGCACGTGGTCAGAGTTCGTGTCAGCTTTTTTCGTTCTTTCTAAAGTTACTTTATTTAATATAGATTTCGACACATATTTTTTTTACCTACTTTATACTGACGACAGGTTGTTTTAATGATAAAAAATTACAGATTTTATTTATTATTACCAGTGCTGATAGTTTATTATTAAACGCCTCTTTGGTCTTGTGATCGCAAGTGTGACTGCGAACCTAGATGTCCTGGGTTCGAGTCCCGAGCAAATTATTATGTTTTTTTTTGACTTCAATTTCCCAGTAAGAGGGTAATAGCAGTAATAGTTCGGAATTTGGAGTTACCACCACCTACATGGGACCTAAACATAATTGGTTAAAAGTGGGTGTACCTACTGGTGTACTGCACTGCACACCTCTTCGGGGAAATACAGTCGTGATGATATTTATGTAAAGTATATTTATAACATGTTATTGTTTATTATTATTATCGTCTGGTCATCGTGAATGACAGTCTATCGTATCTAATCTACTCGTACTAATAACAAACGATAAGTATCTGCTGGACGTCGCTGATGTTATTACGACCGAACTATGAATTGATGTCAGGATACATAATATAAAATCTTCGATCAAGGAACAAATAATAAAAATAGACAATCTTAAAGGTCTATCCAAAACAAAAGAAATTCCGCGATGCCTTATCGCCATGAAAATAGCCCCGAGAGATGGCGTGGGCTACCGGTGAGTTGACAGACATGCCTATAGCGTGGCACAGGGCGGGGGTGGAACCACGGAACAGAGATCCGTGGGTGGGACGAATATACCCACGTGGAGGTGATATGGGTGCATGTTTTATATTATTGGAGCCCGGACCGTATCCACTGTTTTACCTTGTTTACAGACAAATGAGGGAGGTAAAACCGCCCGACGGAACGGCCGTACGCAGTGGAATTTCACAATGTTTTGACTATCTGAAATTCGGCATTGGCAGTACAGAAATTAATCCGCCGAATATTTTATTTTGTACGAATATTATTCATATAAGTAAAACTATATTGCGTCTTGTATTTTTATATCGTGTTAAATTACACCGCATAGCCAATTTATGGACTGATTTAGATTTTTATAGTAACAAATAATAATGCTTTATACATTAAGTTCGCCATTTGTACCATATAAATAAAGACAAATTATAGATTCACTGAGTTTTAAAATGTTTACTTTAATTATTACAGTGCACATCTAAAAGGTTTACCTACAATGTTGTGATCACATTATTAACGCAATCATATATTTATTTATTTATTAAACCATTATTGCATTATCTACAATGAGCGGACTTAATGCCAAAAGGCATTTTCTAGTCTTTTCTCAGTCACCTTACTTTCTATATCTAAATAGATTTGTCTGTAGGTATGCTTACCTACCTATTTATAAAAATGAAAATGAGATCAATTGGGTCAAACTTATTTCGGATAGTATACTCTCATGAAAATATATGTTCAGGCGAAAACAGCTACAATATCGTTTAGATTGAAGATGAAGATAACCCGTTCCAATATGATATCAGTTTGTGTTTCCGCTGGACCTTTGCCGAACAACGTTTCCTATAACGTTGAATAAAACAAGAATGTTGTTTGGTCTGGACAAAACTCACATCCCAGCCAGATTATATTTGGACAAATATTCCACGGATCTCGTGTACACAGTATAATAAGTCTCTTGGGCCGTCAAATGGAGCCGAAAGGAAAACCATCGTGTCTCGTAAGAAATTCTTACGTTTTACGTGATCCGTGTCCTAGCGTAAGTATGAAATTGTACGGACAAAGGAAAATCTCTTGAGCTGTATTAAGGCGTAAAGGTGGGTACCGATTCCCAAATGGGTAGGTTATTTCCCCCGTATTGTGACGGGATATCCAATGCATTCTAGGAGAAATTGAAAGTCAACGGCCAAATGGAATCATAAAACCGAATGTTGACGCAGCGAGAAAAATAGGTAGAAGGCATTACCGAGTGCAGGTAGATAGTGTAGGAACGCGGCCTACAATGTTGTGGACAAACCGACAAACATTTTCATTAACCTGCCTACTTATTTGCATTTTAATTTGCCTAATAACCATCCTTCAATGTCGCGATCACATTAACCTACATTAAATACGTAACCAAACTGATTTGAACACATATGCGTAGATAGTACGTATATACCACAGGTAGGGACTATTCCATTCTTTCTTATATTCAAAAATATTTTGTAATTTCTCCGAGAAATTTTTAAATAAACTGAACCTTTAAAACAATTAATATCTCACGCAATGACCTTAAGAATAAGTTATCGATCATTAAACTCAAATTGGATTTACAATTAGGTTACGCCAAATATCATTCGAAGGAATTTATTTAATCCAAGTCATTGCAAAAATCGACGCTGCCCTGACAGTAGTTTTGCGAAGAAATTTTGTAACGAGTACGTCCCTAAGGCCTATCTTGTTTTTCGAAAACCAGCCTTATTACTTCTCAGCTAAAGTTAACTATCTTTTATTGGCATGTTAAGACACTGTTTATATCATCATAAAGTGAAAGAGTGCCTTATTTTGTTTGTAGGAAGGTTCTAAATAGCCCTAGAATTCCTTATGTAAAATTGAGTAGAGTATCCGCTGCCCGTCGAGATGGGACCGCCGAATATTGCGGGCTTTATTTACGTCCACTTGAAGTTTCCCTTAACTATAATAGCGGTATTTTTACTAAACAAAACCTGTATGTATTTATAAGCTTAAATTTGACGAGTTCCTGGTAAGTTGTAAAAGACAAACTAACATACTCGTACTTTAAAAAAAACTTATCATAATAAGATTACATTAATTATCAAACGCTAGAATAAAATAATGATTTTTTAAAACTGATCACCCGGGAAACAAGCATCTACCTAACCCATCTATAACATTTCTAACTTGTTATAATGTAATATAAAAGATTAGGTTTTTTCATTATAGATCCACCGTTGTGAAAAAAATATTGTATTTTTTAATTTCATTACTTAGGCTAATCTTTGTTAGCTTATAATATTTTAAAAAGTATATTAAATGAGTGCAGAGCAGATCCAGAAGATATTTGCTATGAAAAATGCTACGGTATAATTAATCGTCTACTAACTAAACAAATTCAGTCAGGTAACTGAGCACTGAAAGTTAAAGTGCTTAGTTACCTGTTTTAGTCTGAAACACTATACCTACACAAGGTATGGGTTTGAATTTAAATATTTTTTAATCATAATGGAAAATATGTTCCAACATCGTATCAACAAGAACATATTAAGGGTTTCGTGCAAAACAGTCCTACATCCACACGGATTTACCCGTAAGCTTATTCTGCGTCGCAAATAAGCCCGAAGGCTTTTACCTTAAGATCCGCGGGATTGCGCTGATCTATCTATCCTTTTGCCTCCACTCTGATTACCATACACTCCTTAAAAGCCTTTATCCTTTACATGAATCCACAAAAAGTATTTTGTTCACGTTGTTGGTACACCCTTGTTCCATTAATTTCATTAACAATTCGTTACGTGTTACTCGTGTAAGCTGAAGGATATATCTGAAGATGTTCATTGTTTTTCTACATTTGGTCGAAAAATATATTTGTTATAGTTTTTTATATAGTGTAAGCTTACATTTTTAGACATCTAGTTGTGATGTAATAAATAACTTGAACTTAATAAAGTTTTTATAGACTATTAGTACACACGCATTTCCCAGCGAGAAAAAAAAAGATAGGTAGGTACCTACTATATAATATAACAATTATAACTTACAACTTAAATACTAGATCTCTACCTAATTTAATAATAATACATTAAACTAGGATATGGTATGGGTAAATAAAAAACATTTACACAAAATTGTTTACACCATATTGCGGGAGGCCGGGGTAGCAGAAACACATAGAAAACAACATATTTTAACATCTACTCGTATGATCCGACAATAAGTTTATTCTGCAGATAAAACATATTCTCCTTATCCCGCATTAATAGGTTATCCATACCTACTTCTTCTGGTAATGTCGGATGTAAGAATGACTTACCAGTTACGATGTTTATCGGAGCTTCATCTTCATCAGAGCATCAGTTGTAGAACTTCAACTGGATCTTATTCACATAACTATTCTTGATCTAGGTCAGCTTTTTAATGTACTTCCGCATCATCTAAAACAATCATAAATTAAATACAAATTATGAAATAAACATAGCACGAAATAACACACATTGTGATAATTGTCGTATGAATTAAAAAAATATTGGAGTTATCATATTATTAGCGACTACTAACTAGGTAAGACCACCGGTCTACAGACAGTGGCAATTATAATAAGAGATTCAGATACATCCGAATTTTAACCCATAGGTATTACTATTTTATTTATTATAATACCATAACGATTTTTTATGTATAAAAGTTTTTCAGTTATTTTAATTTGTTTAGAAGGTATTTGAAACAACAGGAAAAATAGAAAGGATAGCAGGATGTAGGCTAATAAATTAATAATGTGATTATATCAGCATTATGAACTCCACTGTTGTACATGTCCACTGTTGTGTCACTTAATCGATGCCACTCCAAATAATGATAGAGGCTAATGACTCCTAGTACACAATCTGTATCTAAAATGAGTTATCCACCTATAAGTAAGTACATGAATAAGTAAATTACCTTCTCCAATTTTTTTATCTTTCCATGAATCATGTAAGTATCTACAATATGTAAGGTTATGCACGCCACGAGGATTAAATCAGTACTTGCAACTCCACGCTGCGGGGGAGAAGAGATGAGTCGCGTCAATTGCCAGCCTCTTTGTAATTGCGTGAACTTTAATCAACTTTAAATTCTCACTACGTCACCCCACGTACTTATATACGGAGGGTAAAATAGGTACTACCTATCTACTTTTCTATTAATTTATAAAACTAACTCTTTATTTTCGTTTAGCTAGGCAAGGAGTAGTGGGTTTCGCATATCACATCAAAATGGTCCATCAAACAACACTTTTGTTTTCCATTGAAATAAATATATTTACCTATTGTATTTAATGTTTCTTGCAAATAAAGATAAAAATGATCCGAAAAGTTGGCAGATTGATAATTTTTTATCCATTATAATTTATTATATTCGCTGCTTACCTACTACTGTCATAGGAGTTAGGGTAAAATCGGTACGTTTAAGTTTACTAAGATATTAAAATATGTCTAATATGAATTCGAACATATCACATAGCTATCTATTGCATAAAACCGGATAATCCAAAATCATAAATTATTCAATACTTTACCTACGCGGTTGGAATCCGATTTAGATAAATATGACGTACACGGCTGCTTCTAAAATAACTGATCGTTTTAGGGTTAAACGAGCAACACTCACGCAAGCGACTAGACTCCGAGCCGTACATCATTGTGATCGATCCGAAGGAGAGATGTTGTGTTACCTTGATATCTATAGATATTCATTCATTCACTGCAATTATAATTGGTAGGTAGGTACTCACACATGTAATCGTAATACGGATTAATAGGTACAGATTAAAGAGTCAATGTTGTCTATCTTGACAGTAAGTATATCTAAATGTAATAAAATATTAAAATATAATATGAAGTTTCTCACCTGCAGCTCTTTGAATTTAATTGTAGGTAAGTATCCAATATATTAGAAACAAACAAAATCGTTTTTTAACAAACATGGAAACACGAGTTAAGACAAAGTTATTTCAGGGAAACCTTCAACAGAAGCACAGAATACAGAAGTATGAAAGTTGACCGAATACAGCCGGTCCGGTTTAACCAAGAATTTATACTTAGAAGGGTCACAAATGCAAAAAATGGGGAAAGCTAAACTCCATTGTGTCACCCCAATGTAAAAACTGGGCCAATGGGGAAGAGATACTGCTCACAATTGATTTTTTCCCGCCAATCGATATCGTTGCACAAAATGGCCGCGACTACCATAGCTGATGTTCTTTTTCTTTTTTTTTTTCATTGTAATGATCGCAGTATGCAGTAGAAAGTGTGATTTAGAATTTTTGATGGTTGCTACTTGGTCTATGAATCTATTTGGTGTATGAAATAAATGTATGTATGTATTGTCATATGTTACACATATTAAGAAAACGTGCTTAAAGTAGGTACTCATCACCTTTTTTATCTCATAAAAAATAGTGCAATACAAGGTGTCATTCGCACAATACCACTGACGACGTGCCGTATTTATAGGTACTACGAGTATTTTAGGTACTCGTTTTAAGTTCAATTTGCTGGCTTGCAATGGTCTTCGTACCATTTATTTTTCTTATCAGTAAAAACTTTATCCACAGGATACGGAAATATCAAAAGTAACGTGTCGCATAAAATTCACGTGCTAATTTAAAACAAAGAATAAAAGTTGAAAAATTTTACTAAAGCAAGAAATATGCAAAGTCAACGTGGAAATATTTTATTTATTTTATTTATTTTTATTTTTATTTATTTGGGAAACAAACAATGTTAGGTACATGAACACATAGATCATACAAAAAAAATGGATTCATAATCAATAGTTTCCACTTATAACTATTACAGATATTATAGTAGACTACTACTAGACTACTACTACTAATGAGAGGTTTTATTATTTTCCGATTTTCTTTTTATAAATATGACATTATCTTAAAGGTATTTCATAATTATACCTAACGCAGTTGACTTTATAGGTTATTCTTTGATACAATACGTAATCCAGGCACTAGGTAGGTACCTACTGCTGTAGGTACATATTTAGTTTTAATTCCAATTAAGGAGATAAAGGTTTACAACTTTTTAAATATTCTGCTTACAATATGCCTAGACAGGGAAATAATTTCTGGACAAGTGCGTGACTAACTGGCGCTCCGACGGAGACTCATTTTCCTAAAACACCTAATTTAAACTGAGTAGTTGAAAAAAATCGTATTGAGTAAATATTACCTGAATACCTACGTCACAGGCTGGCTGATTCTCTAATTGTAATAATTTTAACCTGTGAATACTTATTGGTTACAAATTGTAGTCGAATAACAGAACTGTATCCAATAGTATAAGTACCTGCCTACCTACTATTGTTAGGTAAAACTAAATACCTAAGCTACATAGACGCTTGTATATAAGCCCATCGACTTCCCACTGCTGGTCTGGCACAGACACAGAGGTCTAGTTAGACCATACTCCACCACGCTGCTCCAATGCAGATTGGTGGAAGAGTTAGTTGCCAACCCAGTGTTGGGTTCGACAAGGCCTAACGATTGTTTTCACCAATGAAAACAACCGGGTCAGATAGCTCAACGTGTCCTCCGAAGCACGATAGCGCCCATGAAATTTTGCCAGTAACGGTCACCCACCCAATAACCGACCGCGCCCGTCGTTGCTTAACTTCGTCGATCACATTGTATTGACGCGAGCTATTGGGCTATGGACGCTACTTTACCTTATTAACCCTACTTTACCTCATTGAATTAATTACACTACCAGATAAGATCCCCGGTGCCGTCAGGAAGTTTGTTGTTGTTAAATTCCAATAAATAAAATAATCCGTTTGGTAGGTTTACCTACCTTATTAAATAGCTATTAGATAAAAAATAAAAAAAATATCTAAGGCCCGTACATCCGGTAAAAATGTACTATGTTATTGACAAACGTATAAAGAAATTTACTTCTGGGCTGTGGATACTGAAAACATGCAATTAGGACCCGATAAAAGTAGGTAAGTGTATGATTTATGACAATCTTATTATCAAACTATTAGATCAGTAAATAAGTGCTTGACTCCAGACAAGCATAAAACTTAGGTCGTGATAGTCGAACTATTATCTTAAGCGTGTCTAGAATCATATTAAATTATATCTACTCATAGTATTTATGTAAATATACCTACATATGTACGAGGTACGATATAAAAATACTCATGTGAACCTAGAAACCCACAATTTATAGACTCAAATATTTTAATAACTGAATTTAGTAAGTAAAAAAATCAATAAGTATTAAAATCCACGTATTAAAAATAATACACACTAAATTTTATGCTGAATGGAAGGAGGCATAATAACATCAAGAAACAAGATAGACAACAATAACAAGAAACTATAATTTTACATGTAATTTTATTAAAATTGTAGTAGGTAGGTAGTAATACTTCAATTTAATATACAGCTACATACTTAAATCTAGCTGACTCTACATTTCACGTAGGACTTACGTAGATAATATATATCGCTTATTATAGCACAACTAACAACTAATTAAAGGCACACAACACAATCATGCACCTTAACTGTGTAAAAAAAGTCACAAAACTATGATAATGGCTTGCGTGGTGAAAATATTAATATTATATTATTAAGTATTATGCATATGACTTCCACAATCATTTACTTAACTTATAAAAAATGTTTTACCTTAATTTGTAAACAAACGGTCTCACATGACCTTTGCTTAGATAGTTATTTTATTACTGTACTGAATGCTAAAAAATGCCATGTATTGTTCTAAATTCGGCACAAGTCGCTTCAAAAATGTTAGCATATGATGTGAAACGTTGCGCCATCTATCGCCTGCTTAGAATAAAAAACTCAACTAAAATGTGTGCTGCAAGAAGCATGTTTTCACTCACACAGCTCTGCTTGTAACCGTTGCTACGCGTTTATTTACTACGTGGTCTCGTCGCGTCCTTACGATGTTATATTAAAGTGTGCGTGCACCCTTGTTCTTACACTACGTGTGTACAGAGTGTAAGTTAGTGTGTGTGACAAGTAAACTTGTATACACACACCAACAAGAGTTTGATATCAGAATGAAACTCCAGGACGAGACATGTAGCGACATCTACTAGCGCAGACTGTAACAAAGTTGGACGGAGCTTTTGCAGAAAGTCGCAGATGAATTTTCTTATAAGAATATTTTTATCTCACCAAATTTTATTTTTATTTTTATTCTTGGTTCTTATTCGATTATGAATAAGCCTTACAAGTAAATAAATTTGGTCTCTGTGTGTGAAGAAATTTAAATTAACGTAAATTTAACTTTATCGTATAGGGGGTAACTTTATCGTACATGGTAGGTCACAAATATTAACGGGGTAGGAACTGTTTGATATAATTAGACCTGTAAGTGGCTGTGAGTATTAGTCAAGTTAGTATTTTATAGTATGAGTCTCATTACAGGCCAGTGATAGATGCGTTGTTATGCTCATTAAGAAATTTTTTATTCGTGCATCTTTTAGTGGTAGAATGAGCGTTATAGGTGATACTTATTGACAATTATTTACACCTTTTTCATGTAAATTATTTAAATATGATATGAATACGGTACCCTTGAAGACTAAGACCCTTATTTGTAACAAAATAATGAACCTATTAAAGCTTTAAAGTGTTTGTCACTTTTATTAGAATTCTGAATTAAGTTTGAATAAAGAAGACAAAACAATATTTAGCTGAAATATTTTTATTAATTTGTCATAAGGGAGCTAGATGTCCCATGTAAAAACAAACATAAATATTAGTTATATAGGTAGGTTTCATAAATACAATCATTTATTAAATTCCTTTAATATTCTATGTTATAG
>DWTT01002420.1:0-10106 GCA_018250895.1 Carterocephalus mandan | reverse complement strand
AAATTCTACTGAAGACTTGGCTGTATGGGCATAGTTCCCTTTGCCTGCCCAGAATGGGTGAATAAAACAAAAAAAATTCTCTGCAATACAAGGTTGGTACAAGGTACTTGGTTCAAGGCTTACATATTGTTTGCAAAACCTGGGAGCTGACGATATATTATAGTTAAGCTAACACATAAACGTGGGTACCTAATATATTATAAGCTATGTAATGATTCTGCTACTGAGGGAGAACTACTGGGGATATTGTTGTCTGCAGTTTAAATTAACGAAAATAATATAACATGTTTAATATCTTTTAATTCCACAACGTATTATACCGCTAATAATAACCCTAATTATATGACAAATATCCCATTGAAAATAATATTGCGAAGTTAATATCCGACGCTTAATAATAACGTATTGGATTTAAAAGACAATGATAAATCAATTTACTATGAAACAAAGGCAAAGGCAACGATCTTTAATAGAATTTCCAGTGCTATGCTCTCGCGTTACTCACTATACATTCGATACCTAGCGCCGACGCCGCATATTGAATGCCGGCCATAGTAAGCCGCGTCATCGCGTCGTAAATATAAATCGAACTCGCGACCGTAGTCGCGGTCACACTGCGTCCAATTTCGGATTCGATCTCATTACCATAACGCGAGTGCAGTGGCGAGCGCCTAGCTTGGAGACATACAGACAGGAATGTGTGCCGGCCATCCGAATATGGAATAATCTTACATTAATCTGCAATAAATGTTTTTTTTTTTAAATATTTTTATTCTTGATTATAAAACATGTCAGTTCACTCAAGACAATGTTCTTGATAATACAGTTCAGATTATAATCAAATACTTACACTAAAGTAAAGCTTAGTTAGTAATGAAGTTTTCACCAAAGGAGACATACTCATAGATCAAAGATAAAAATATGAAGACAGAAATTAAAGACTTGAAGAATTCAGTGTCATTAGAAGAAGAAGTAGTACTAAGAACTTAGAAGTCTATGTAACTTACTGGACACAGGAGGTAGAAATTTAACTTATTTGGACTAAAAAAAATCAAATAATGTAAAAAAGGAAACATTCTTTTTTCCACGTAAAAATATAAGTGTCAACACTGGCCGAGCTCGACAATCTCCCTGCCCGTATACTCCACCGCTGCAGTATTTCACAACAAAACACTATTTAGATGCGCATTAAGACTCATCTTCAGCGGATGCAACGACGGCCGCATTACCATACCGAGGACTCTCCACCGCAGAGCGCGGGGATGTGTGCGTTCTAGATTAGACCTTCGGCGAGAGATAGCCTTCATTATCATAATCGAGGGCGCTGCAAAACTCTGCATCTTGATCTTACAGAGGCGTTGGACCTTGTGCGAACTCTGATGTTATAGACATAGACATAAGTTTATTTCGACATACATACTCGTAATACACATGAGACAATAACGATGCCGAAATAGGACGCCCTCAGCAAATTGCTGTGGCAAGCCAGCAGCCGCTGATTTTCAGGACGACCCTAGTTGGGAAGTTCGTGCCAGTCGCATAGCAAGTTCTTCTATGGATTGATCTGGGAACAAGAAAGCTTTATCTTGAAATATGAACTTGGTTGCGTGGTCGGTTTCAATTTCAAGACATTGTTTTTTATTATGTAGTGGACGAGTAATTAGCTTGTAGAGAAAATTGATACCGAGATGACACGACTTTTTCACTATCTATTTTTGGTCCTTTCTTAATAATATGTTACAGAATATAGTTAGATGTATCAGGCGTTACTTATTTAACGTTTCAAAGATAGATTTAGATTTAAACTAACTTAATAATTATGTGAAACCTCAAGACAGAAACAGATGGAGGGAGTTAGAGGAGGCCTATGTCACAGGACAACCTGACCTGGTGGCTGGATAAAATCATACATAATTATTAGTATTTAAGTTAAATATAATATCGTTCAAAAAAAATGTTTTTAAGTATAATTTAAGTGATTTTGTAAAGGTCAGCGAATAAAGGCTATTTTTATTTTTATTTTATTTATTTATTTATTTAATAATTATGTTACAGAACCAAAAAATCAAACCGTTTTTTCGATTCATTAACAAGTCACATTGTCGTAGCACGCAAAGGTTACCGTAGTTCAGAGCGCTGCGCTGGTAAGTAGGTGACTGAAATGTGTGTTCAAATAAGACTTCAGCTGATGATAGCGCGAATTATCATATTCGAGTGGTCTGAAGTCTCGATGCAGTCCACTCCAGTGTTCTGCCGAGCGTGAAACTTGCTTCGAACACAACTAGCTAACTTCGTTAATATATTGCCACTGGTAAACATTATACATGATCTGAAAAGAGTATTAGATATGGACTGTAAAACTAATTCAACTAAACTTCTACTGCTAAACTAAAATCTAAATTCCTCTTTTGTACAGTGAGGTGAAATAAGAGAGGCTACAAATGTACGAGTGTCATTCATGTGACCTAGAGCGTATCCATCGTCGCTGAATATTGTTACCCTCCTCATGCAGATAAATTTAGCTGTATACTAAAAATTATAATGGCTTCAAAAATATATAGTTGAAGAAGTGTATACAGATATACAGACTATGTACAACCGACAGCGAGGGTTCAAAATTTAACAACGCAAAACAAGCCTTGCTTAGCTTGTCCTAGTTCTACGGCTTAGGTGTTCGCACGAACGAAGGATTTCCACGAACACCAACATAATGATGGCTAGCAATACCTGAACAGAAGCCTAGCATCGCACGGCACTTACTGGCGACTGCCGCTGACTGAGCGCCTTCAGCTCGCGGCGAGCAGTTCTAAATAAAGGAAAAGGACAATAGCCGATTGCATGTCGCCGTACGCAGAATGCGACTCGTTAAGTCGCTTCGGATGCGAATTTAAGAGACAGCTTCTAAATATCCAGACGCGGCGCGCATGCGTTGGAGATCTGTATCGCGCGCACAATACCGCGGCCGCCCGTCACGACGACGGTAGCAGAAATATGGATGCGCGCGCGCATGCATGCCTTCTTGTTTTATGTTAATGCGCCGCCCGGCAAAAAATATCGCGACCGACGATTGAACCCTCGATACGCGCCATTAGCACAGCTCTGGGAATAGTCCACCGTCACACGAGGAAGTGGAATAATTAACGTGGAGGGACATCCCCGCGATATCGCGCCGGCGATCCGGCGCGGGCAAATTCCGGGCCCCAATAAGTCCGGCGGATCTCATTTGTGTGAGCGTCTGAAAAAAGAACAATACGGATAAAGGAGACCCAATAATTTAGGGTCATTGTTTCGCCACTTAATTTATGGAGTGCGGCCGGAGGATTGATTTGTAGGGCATCGCGGACAAAGTAAGCGATTTTAAATCTTGCCGGATTAGGGACGGGCGTCTGAAGACTTCGATGCGTCGGGGAAAACTCAATTTATTCGCGCCGACCCGATATACATACAATGAGCGGAGGCATTTAAATGCACGATAGGATTGGCCGGTGGACTCTGGGCGGTGCGCCGGCCATATACGAGGTTGTCGTGATGCACATATTAAGTTAGGCTCTCTACATGGGATGAGATCGGATACCGTCGGGGAATTGCGAGATAGGCAGCAATGATGTCTGCGATCGTGAGTGTCCTCCGGTAGTGGTCGACACAATGGGCGAACTTCGGGCGGAATTATGAATGCCCGGGCTCGGCGCTACATTGGCCGGGCGGTTCTGGGCGCTATTAAATTATATCGAACCCGGATGTGTAGGCTGGCGCGTAATGGACGCGGAGTGCGGTGTCGCGAACTCACCTAACCCTAACTAGTTGTTTGCAACCTTTGTTTTTGCATATTAATGTAGGTAAGAAAAAAAAATCTTCCAAGGAATAGGAAATGAGGTGATCATGATTATAAATTCAGATACCTGCCTACATATTATGATAATATGCTCGCTCTACAATATTATTTAGTTTTAATAGCTATCGACACATTCGACAGATATTTGTTGACAGTTGAATGCATCCGATAAACTTATATAAATAATCTTCCTCACATTAAAATATTTGGATTGTTTACTCTAGTACCTGTAGGTAGGTACTGTACGCAAATAGTCACAGTAAACAAATTTATACAAACGAACGAAAAAGATCTAATAACATAATCATAAATGTCAACCTACCTGCATAAATAAAAAGTGCATATCATCACGTTTTATTTCCCCGAAGTGGTAGGCAGAGATGTGTTTTTCCCACATTTCACCAGTTATGTTTGGTCCCGTGTAATAGGCCTATTGCCTTACACCGGCCACAAATCCAGACTCCGAACTGCTCCCGTGTATTTCAAGATAGAAAAACCCAATATAGTTAAAATTTTGTTTGGTCTACTTTTGAAATAAATGTGTTCATCTTCTACAACTTCTTCTATAGTTTTTGCCCGATCTGGAGATCAAAACCAGGAAAAAATAAAATAAAAAAGTTTACACCCAAGCGCAAACAAACAGAAGCCTTAATCAATAAACAAATGAAAGTGAACAAGAGGCAGCCTTACGAGGCATCACTGGCCTATGACCGTACGCGCGGTCATTACCACCCCTGGGTGCGAAACGAATATCGGATGTCGGTGGCCCATTAATTGGAGCTGGCTTCTATAAATGGCTCGAGGCTTTATGGTATCGGCGTTGCGTTGTTGCCGTCGACGCAGCGCCCGCGACGCCTTGTAATTGGTGGACCGCCGGTTGACATTTACAAGATGGCGGCCGGATGCGATATGCGACGAGTAATTGACAAATGGCCCGCTCGTTACGTTGGCAGCGCCTGCGTCGTTTTTTCTTCGGTTTTAAGTCGTTAGGTTGGCAGGATTGCCTTTTTGCCTTTGAGTTTTTAAACGAGATCTTTAAGCACGATTTACGCTTGGACACGCACTTTTGTGCTAGTGTCTCAGGTTTTGTATGGCGATTCGGCGAAGAGTGGGGTGAATTTATTAATGCGACAAAAGTTCTCTATATATTTACTATCGTCATCTCAATGCGGGTAAATTTCTCTATATATTTATCATCGTCATCTCTTTGGTTATATGGGGTTAGCGACTGTATCTTGCGACAACCGGGGCTGACGCGCTCCGAAACACAGGAGCGCACAGAGCGCGCCACTAGTGGTCACCCATCCTACTAGACTGAACTGCATGAACACAAGACCTTTAGTTTCAAAAAGCGGAAAGCAAACTTGGACTCCTGAGTCAGCAATAACACAAATCCTTTTCAAGACGCGCCTCGCCCAGGAACACCAGCCGTCCGCATCGCATGTGCCAGGCCTATAAACGTCACGGACCATTAGCGGTTCCCAGAAACCGTACTAAATGCATTTTGATACAAATTGCACTACTTTAACTTTACGGCCAACTTCAATGTCGACTTGCTGAATAAACGCTGGCAAATCTGGTTTGACTTTTGTAATTAAACTAATTTATGGGATGGAATTTTCGAGCAAACTTCTGATTGAATACCAACTTCATATCAAAAAAGTTTAAGGACTAACGAATTTATTGCATAGGTAAAACTTGCGTAGGGAGTTGTACACTGCTGGACATAGGCCTCTACCAAGGCATGCCACTGATCCTGATTCAGTTCTTAGTCCTCTAGAACCAAGCCGCCTTGCGCAGTACGTCACGCCATCTATCCAACTTCATGTATGTTTGTGTTTTTGTCTATCATTTCCCATTTCCAACCCATGATTATTCCATATTGAGCACTTAACACGAGATACCCTTTTCATATCGTAAAAATAACATTCAAATAGATAAAGGATAGTGATTGATACTAACGCTCGAGTCGAGCCCAAAAATATTGACAAAGCATCAATCATATCCTGACTTTGTCTGCCCACGTAACCATTCTCTTAATTAATATTAGCTTTAACCCCCAAACTACTTCACGCGATATTCGACTCTGTGATAAGTGTGTCGTAGTTTATATTCATTCGGATGTTTCATCTTGCAATCCACGTGTCAAAAAAAGTAGTGCCAATAAGGGCTAGTGCACACGGCTGATGAGTGCGTTACATGTTTCGCATGTTCCTCTGCGGCAACCATATGTTTCCAGCTTATTGCATGTTTTTAAATATTAATATTTTAAATGTGAAATAAAGGTTTTGTAAATAAAATATAATTGTTTTAAGACCCAACAATGAAGTGGCTCTTTTAAAAATGCGCCTTATTGTTGTGAGGGCTATTCATGTGAGGGCATTACATAGATAGAAGTGTAGGTACCCTCCAAGACAAGAGACAGATTCGCCCGAGTTCCTGTGAATTTTACATACTTATTCACATTGTTCGTGTTATTCTGGATATGTTTCACACACGAACGAAATACCTGCTTATGATATTAATATGTAAGACTTATGTAACTTTATTTTATTTAACTCATTTCATAATTCTATTATGTAATTTTTAAATTTAAAATTAGAATTTTCAATCACAGAAATCACATTCTAATAGAAAATTTTATGAGGCTTTTCTTGAACTACCTGGACACCATGATTTAATAGGGATACCATGATTGCTGAGTAGACTTACTTTATGAGAACATTGTCAAAGCTTTCGTGCAGCTTTGTGTCATTGCTCCGTGTGCGCACGCCCTAACGCAACACTGTTTACCTGGCGCAAACGGCGCATGATCGATCGCTGCGCAGGCGCCGATTGACCGATAACCACCATTAGCGGATCCTTGGCGCAAAGATGTTTTAACCTTTTTGTGACCTATTAATTCGAATCAGGAAGTCGGAGTGACGTCGACACGGATGATTTATGGCCAAATTGAAACAAAGCCAAGGTTTTTGCTCAGACAACGACGGTTGGTACACCTGGTGTTTTAATTGTGACGGGTACAAGGCGGGTGATACTCGAGATCATTTACACTGGAAGGATATACTCGTATGTATGTCTCGATAGTAGGCTCTATTTATTTACCAGTAGCTATCACTTACCTTTTCAAAACATACAATTATTATTTACTACTGTACCTAAGTTAATTTAAGTTAAGCATAAGTTAATTTAAGCATACATGTTTGTGATTGTGACTTAACAAACACGTTGTATAGAATTATGCTGGTACATATAAACAAACAGTCGGTGGCAAAAGGTTTACGACTCTGTCATACGATAACCATACATTATACATCATCATCAACATACATCAACCTTCTGAGCTCCATTGCTAGACATGGTTATATCCCTCTATGGTTATACCCTTTCTCAATTTAGTAAGCTAGTGTCGTGACCGCCAGGCCAATCAGTCCAAAATCAACTTTCAAACTTATCGTTTCCGCAAGTAAATTCACCACCAACAGGCACTGGAGTAGTGGTGTGCGCAAGACCATT
Source organism: Carterocephalus mandan (assembly GCA_018250895.1). NCBI lineage: Eukaryota > Metazoa > Arthropoda > Insecta > Lepidoptera > Hesperiidae > Carterocephalus > Carterocephalus mandan. The sequence continues at coordinate 2,758 of DWTT01002420.1, read as the reverse complement.
TCAGAGTCAAAACCCAGGGTTGCCAGCCTTCGCCTCCGTTATCCAAAACTGACGAAACCAATACATTAGCAATACATTTAAGAAGCAGGAATTTTGAAGAATATGAAACATCGTCACCCGTCGCCAACGTCCAACCGACTGATCGATGGCGCGATCCATCACCGCCGGTCAGTCCACGTCAACCCTTTGTTGAGTGGATGGTGTTTATCCAATGTTTAAGGACACTTTTCGTCATAGCATGTGAACTTGGAATATTTTCCATCAACTTAGATTAACTTCATGTTTATAATCCGAATGCGGTGCTATCGCAAACGGAAAATCGCAAATCCGATCCATGAAAACGTTGGTAATGGGTAAAGGGTTACTTAAAATTTACAGAATCCTGTTGCATTTCAATCTACCAGCAATCGTGACGACCGACGACTTACGACGAACGTGGAAATTCATCCCTAATCATAAATCACTACATTGAATTAATTTAATCAGTATCCCCATGACTTTCTACATAAAGCAACTAAACTAAGACGCCGTAAATACATGTAATTTACCTGCCCATCTAAAACTGATGTAGGTACGCAATAAAAATGCGAAGTTCAAATCGGCCGCTGGTAGGGTGTCCACGATAAACCTGTCACGCGAGACAGTCCGATACTCGAAATCGCACTTATCAGCGACCATAACGTCTTCAACTTTACGACAACCTTTCGATGCGCGCGTGCATAAATTCAGACAAAACGTCAAGACGCGAGATTTTATTTTACTGATCAAGGAAATTGTATCGATATTTCAACGATAATGTTTTTGTGTTACGGTACAGATATCTCTCCCCGTGCGCGCTCCATTCACGTTCATACAATTCAGATAATGCCGGCACATAAAGTATTCACGAGCGCCTGGTTCTCTTCGGCGCGATAAAATAAAATTGTTGTAAATTAAGATTTTTATGCGTCAGATGACAGTCGGTAAACAGAGTGCATTCTCGGAAATAAAACATTCACCTGCAGATCGTTCGACATCGGTTCAATTAACTCTGAGAGTTTTACTAATGTACCAACCGAGCCCCATAAAATTCTGAAGCAGCGGCAATGAAGATCGGATTTCAAATTTTATATTTACGGGACTTTTGACTTTGTAACATACCCCGCATTTTGTTTTTATGTACCCTACATAATAAGTAAATATATTTTTAAGTACCCTACCTTAGGTCTTATCGGAATCTCAAAACGTCATCAACCCGAGTAAAAATATTCAACCAGTTAACAAAGCTTCGCCCCTATATATCACTGTCGATCTACCAAAAAGGGTAAAAAACCGAAGAATCCCTAGAGTACGCCACATTCTTATTTCAGTCTTTTTCCTCAGAGCGCTCTTTAATCGGGCCTAACCATCGCAATAGCGAAAAGTAAGAACCGGCTGGTACCGTGTAATTCTAATTAGGCAATTCAGGCAGCGGCCGGTACTAATGGGGCTCGGTGCCATAAAGCAGGCGCAATCTGATCGTGTGAACACGCTGTCCGCGTGTCCCGCGAACATTGTCCGCCGACATGCGACGCTTTGTCACCCTAGCCCACGCGTTCGGCTGTCGATAGATTTGTACGCGGATTTCGTTGTTGCCGCCGGTTTAACCGTTAATTGCGACATTGTTCGGGTTTGCGGAATATGCGCATAGTTTGTTACTTACTGGATCTATAATTAGCTCTGTACTTACTTGATGACTTGTGACAGTAATGTCCACACCATATCGATATATTTTATGATGCACTAGTGGACGCCCGCAGCTTCGCTCGCGTGGAATTAGACTAACTTCAAAAACGGCAAAGTTTCATACTAACTTTGCACCCCCATTTTACCCCCTATAATAGGGTGAATTTTCAAAAATCCTTTCTTAGTGCTTCCTTACGTTATAAAAGGAACCTCTGTGCAAAATTTCAAGTTTGTAACTCTTATAGTTTAGGCCCTGCGTTGATATGTCAGTCAGTCAGTCAGTCAGTCAGTCAGTCACCTTCTCCTTTTATATGTATAGATTTACTTAGGAGAAAAGTTTACCACAATCACAGAATACATACGTAATACAGTATAAGCCACAATATAGGATACTTCCTAATTAATATTAAGTTTTGTATGAAAAAATTCATCTCGTCTATTTCACTGAAATTATCATGATATTGAAAGTATTAATTCCAACGTTTCATTTGACCAACACTTGACTTTTCGCAAGTTACTGAAGCACTATACTATTTCTATAGTAAAGAATAAATTACTATACTAAACTACTAATAAATATTCAAGCGTTCTTATAATATTCGTAGAAACAGGATTAGAAGCTGAAAAATGAGGCATCAGAGTAAACTTTAGCGAGACGTCAATGTGTAAATGTCAGCGCTACGCTAGATTTAAATAAACGATATTTTAGCGTCAAATTAAATTGATAGCGCCGGTCACGACTGCGATTACACGACTCTTTGCCACTCTATGGTGCAGGCATACTTGTACTATTAAGTATTCTGTGGCATTGTGGCATAAGGCTAGTATTAAAGCTAAATTGACTAGATTGTGACATTTGGGAAAAAATAATTGATTTCAATATTATTATCATAATTAATTGGGTCTTAGAATTCAGTGTTGATAGCGTTGCAGGTTTGTGTGTGTAGGTTTGATCGATGGTTTCGGGCTGACAACCTGGACAATGCAGCTAAATAAACTATGCTTTAGGTATTCTCAGGTTTGACAACATACAAAATATTTTCCCTGGATTTGA
>DWTT01002419.1:0-10107 GCA_018250895.1 Carterocephalus mandan | reverse complement strand
TACCACTACCCCTACTACTACCCCTACCACTACCGCTACCCCTACCACTACTATTACCACTACCACTACCACTACCATTACCACTACCACTACCCCTACCACTACCACTACCCCTACCACTAACACTACCCCTACCTCTACCCCTACCACTACCCCTACCACTACCACTACCCCTATCACTAACACTACCCCTACCACTACCCCTACCACTACCACTACCCCTACCACTACCTATCACGCACCGGCGCCTACACTTTTTCGTTGGATAACAGGCAATAGTGGTTTTATTTCTTTTACCAGCTATAAAACTCATTCTTCTTATATTAAACTCCTTGATGTAATTAACCTACGTCTCGTGACACTCATTTCAAGTTTCGAATTGCCCGCGCTTGTTTTTTCTCTAATTTGTCAAGTTTATATGCTTCCTCTAGCAAATAAAACATGCACGAGGAGCAGCCATACTGGAAGACTTCGAAAAGATAAGCTTTTCCAGCTTGTCACAGTTCTCACAACAAAAACAAATACCCACACATACTACTTAAAAAAGAATCTGTGAATTACACACACAATACACATTCATTATATAGACAGGTACACTATTATATGACTTCTTTTTCCGTATATAAAAAGGTACTCTGTGGACTTCTTACCTTACTCCTTTTCCAACCATGAAACGCAGAGTAGGTGTGAAGAAGCTCAAGTTTATAAAGAAAAAACGCATACAAAATAAACAGCAGCGCCACCTTAATCATAATTATGAATCGAACTAAATTCTGGCGGAAATTTTGAATTTTATTTATTGTTCCAGTCACTATCAAAAATCAGGAAGCTAAGATAGCAACATCTCCTAGATTTACATTAGGATGTTGGAATCTTAGCTTCTTTATGACTCGTATCTTATAAAAATACGGAAAAAAGCATAATAAAACCAGTCTTGAACGTCTAATAGTTTTATTTACTAAAAAAGAACCGTTGACAAATAAATATTACACCTTAATGTTGGAATGGCAGAATCAGAATCTCCACCAATCCGCATTGAAGCAGCGTGGTGGAGTATGCTCTAGACCTCCCGCAGCATAGTCTGTGAGGGAGACCCGTGCTCAGTAGTGGGACATCTATGGGTCGCAGCGATGTTGGAATAAACTTAGAAGTTAGAACTCACATTTAGTATTAATTATTCAGTAGTCTGATATTTATAAAGGATACGATGACGATTTTTTTTACCAAAAGTCGAAGTTCTCATCTGATCATGATCTAGATTTAAAGATCTGTCGATAGCTTCTGTTTCTTCACCTTTAATGATAAAATAAAGTGATTAATAAAATAGCAACAGTGATTATTTCAATAGTTGTTAGAAAAATAGACAAATTTATTATTATAACGTGTATTTTGTCCAAAAAACTCTGTAAAAGGCACTTTACCGAGTCCTTTCTCAATAAAAAGAATCTCAAGAGTATAGCGTGTGGTATCCCTATATTATAGCAGGCAGCACAGTTAGGGAGTTGCCCCTTTTTGCCGCTAGGCCCGAATGGCGCGAGCAAGCGGCGTAGTGACAGTTCTGGAGAGACTCCCGCGGCTCGCGCGATTCAAATGTACTTGTGTTCGTTTTGCGCTTGTTGTTCATACTGGCGTTCATTCATTCATTCACACTGGCGCCCAACGTGGGGCCCAGTTATAGTACTGTGTAGTGCTATGAGGGGCGGAGAACATAAAGAATATGTTGTATGACACATTTATTATAGTTCACACATGAGGAAAACACCAAAAACTTATGAACAACAAGCGAAAAACGATCACAAGTATATTTGAATCGCGCGAGCCGCGGGAGCACGCGGGAGTCTCTCGAGAACTGTCATTACGCCGCTTGCTTGCGCCATTCGGGCCTAGCGGCAAAAAGGGGCAACTCCCTAACTGGGTTGCCTGCTATAATATAGGGATACCACACGCTATAAGAGTCACTATCTCTTAGAACAAGTCCATTCTCAATAAAATTGGATATAAAGAATCACATCACGCGCAATTTTTGTTTATTTTTCATAACAGACGAAAGGAAACTATAAAATTCGCACTTTTCACAACAACAAAAGTTAAAAGTATCTAGATCGATCTTGTAGAGGTGGCTTTCATATAAACAATTTATTTTTGTGAACAAATTTTTAGCAAAAATTGCCAGGCAACATTTTTTTTTTAATTATCATAAAATTACATTGAGCTTGTTTAGAATAATCGAGATACACTACATACGTTAGAAGAACCCTAATTTTTAGCCTAATTGTTTAGCTATAGTTGTAAACCCTATTTTATAACCATAATTTTTTATGTCATACTTATATAATGCAGTTTTAATTTTTTTGTATGGCAGCATTAATGTTGAAATAATAACTTGTTTCATAGTGAGTTGATATCTGTAATCTGTAAATTTATTCTGTTTCTGTGGCCTGTAGTGTGTTTGTTATGGGCTCCATACACGGTACAATTGATCTGTACTGTACGATCCGTCGTTTCAGACCGATCGGACCACAGATTTATAAGTATAGTACTGATCGGACAGACGAATTGGAACGATTTACCTATTCATTTTTGTGACGATCGATCGTTTACGATTTCCGTCAGATCGATCGTACAGATCCATCGTACCGTATATGGGGCCCCTTATATTGTTGTTACTACTGTGGTTAAAGTGACGTGACGAGTGCGTTGCGTTGTGCGTAGTAGTATCTCTAACCAGTTACTTTGTGGACTTGCTCAGTCAGTGGCGCGGGTGGGGTAGGTAGGTAGTAAAGTAGAGCGAACGAAGTCAATGAAGTTCTACGAAGTAATTTGTACAATATTGTAAATTATTTTAGTTTACGTGATATTACGTGCAATTAGCATTTATCTTAGTTTAAAGTGGAATAAGATTTTAATAATTTAAATTAACGACGATGTCGCTAATGGGCAAAATGATAATTCCGAGCCGGAACATCGGTAAATTCGGCGCCGCGTTGCAAAGTGCTAAATCAAATACATATTTTACCTATACTAAGTCATTATCGCAGCCTTTGGACAGGAAACCCGAAATTGTGTCGGCCAAGGAGGCATTCGAAAAATGTTTAAAATCTGGTAAGTATTACAGCAATCTATTTACGGATGTGAATAAAACTAAATGTATTACAGTTTGAGATTCTGTGAGGGGCCTGGCTACGTTCGCTTGATACAATAATTATTCTATTAAGGAGCTGTTTCTAGGTCAGATATATGAGATATAGTTATTCAATCGACAGACTTCTGTGATGTGTTGACCCTTGACTTAGGTTTGTTAGTCCATTAGGGTAGTTAATTAAAGCAACAATACTCATATAAACAAGGTTGTTACTTTTGTACTACTTGTACGTATGTTTAATTAAAAAAAAAATTCAAATGCAGATCTGTTTTTCTATGTACTGTACATTGACTGTATTACTGTATGTACAAAAATCATGAAAAATAAACCATCACCAAATCAACAGGACAAAGTTCACATCGTGCAAACCTTTTTGCGGTAGCAAACGTACTAAACAAAATATTTGTAACATTAAGTTAATTTAATTTAATTATCACAAACATAACTGCTAAAATTATGCTCTGCTTGTTTAACATAAATTACCTCAAATAATATATTTAAAAAAAGAACTTGACAATAAGGTTCACTACACTACATATGTTGTTAATTTAAAAAGCTTCGTAATTTTTTTTTTTTTCACTAATCTCAGTAACCACTAATAACACAATCGTGTATCAGTTTTGCTCTTGTGAACTAGATGTTTATAATTTCATACTTGTAAAACTGTCAACTAAAATAGCCTCATTTCTATTAGAATTTAATCTAATTCAATAGTGTATTAAAGGCAATTTTTAGCCTTTGTGAATTCATTCAATTCATTGATCATTTCATACATAACTTGTGATAATATTATTGGTATGTACATGCAATAGAGGTAGATGGAGGTGCTATCTATCTGTCCCTATCCTCCCCACTCAACTCCCTCTACAAAGTAAAAAGTAACAAATTAATTTTAAAAGTTTGGGGAAAATGGCGACTCCTTGCTTTTCTCTCTTAGCTCCTCCCCAACAACAAAGCTATTTAAAATTGAAAATAAAAAAAATTAAATCCTTTGTCACAGATATTTACTTACTTACTGCTATAAATTTGTAAAAGGTCAACATAAGGAAAACTTGGTTTACACTTGGCATTATGTTAAGAATGCCAGATGCATGTAAAGTGAATGGATTAAATTTACATTTGAATGGTTTGGTCAAACTGGCCTTTGACTGAGTACAATGTTGTGGAATAAAGCTTACAATGCCATGATGCTTGAACAATAACAATTTCCTTCACTAATCACAGAAATAATATTGACAGGTAGAACCTAAGTGATGATCAACATAAGTGTATTTAATGTTAAATTGGGTTGAGCAGTGTGCATTCGATTATGTTAAACTGTATTATTTAGTTACTTAACTAATAAAGAATAATAGAGTTATTGTTGAATACCAACAATGCCACTTAATAAAGACTGCCTTGATGGTCTAGTCTAGTGGTTGTAACTGCGACTAAACCCAAGGTCCTGTTTGATCGGTCCTGTAGGCGCTTGGAGTCTGCATTTGTGCCCAGTGTATGGCAATGCATGGAACCTATACATAACTAATGAAAACTGGGTGTCTCTCTTCTCTGCTTACCCCTTCAAGGAAATACAGGCATGATGCTATGTTATAAAGGCACAATTACTGCTTTGTAAAAGTGAAGTCCTTCACTCTTAACAATCAGAAACTGATTGTGATTATAACTCCTTTGATTTAGTTGACAGACAGATCTTGACACAATTTTATACTGTCCATGATTCCAGCAGTGAAAATTAATAATAGTCAGTGAAAGAAAAGTAGGATTAAAATTAGCAACAACATACATTAACATAGGATTTAGTTGAATGTAAAAGGTAACATAGAATATCTAGTACTCTATTCACTTACTAAGGAATAACTATTGCAGACCGCAGAGGAAGTTGGCATGTCAGGCAACTTGTCAGGCAATGAAATCTATAGATATAGAAATTTTGTGTTGTTTAGGAGAGGCCTGTGTCCAGCAGTGGACCAAAAGGACCAAAAGGCTGATTGATGGATGGATTTTTTTTTTGCTTACTATTTTCATTAACACACACACATGACGGTTTAAAAAAAAGTTAAATTCTACTATTGTAGTTCCAGTTCAGTAAGTAATGTAAATGGGTCATGAACATTAGCATGCTGAAGCATGCTGATACACTTGCTATTGTTTTTGCTTACAACAAAGCAAAAAATTTTGTTTTCAAGTATATAAGATAGCAAACGAGCTTGCAGCACCACCCATTCGCCGCCGCCCATGACAACTGTGACTGACTTTGAACAAGACTTAATTAGAAATCGGGATGATTAGTCCAGTTAGCTGAGAGTGATGATGCGGTGCTTCATGGACATGGACGTCATGTACTATCGTGAAATCAGCTGTATCTAGGCGCTAGGTAAACGAGTGAAGTCTTGGCGCGGTAATCAGAGGCTTATTGCCAAGCTGTGGCTCAGGTTCAAATCCAGGCTAGGGTAGAAATGCTCAATTGTTTGTGTTGTCGACTCCGGCTAGCAATCCCTTCATGATTAGGAGAGTCCTACACTTGGCAGCCTAATAAATTACGTACCGACGTACGTACGTTATCGCTTGCCGGGCAAAGAATGGTTATCGTTTTTATGTAAACATTGTTCTCCCATCGTCCATCTATTACATACAATAACTACAAAAATACCAAATTAAGGACATACATAGGTAAAGGAATAAAAAACATCAGGTGAAACAACTGTCGGTCTTATCACTTAGAGCGATCTCTTCCAGACAACAAACTATTCTTAGTGGATAGGTTGATCGGAGACAAAAAGTAGGGCAGCGGCGTACAATTTAAAACATATGGTACTACACAATAAGTACACAATGTCACGAGAGGAATACAAACACGTGACCACAGGATTGGTATTAATAATATGTTGATAGTTATGGTTATGATGGGGCTGTCTGAAAACCAGCGCTAGACGGGTCTCTAGCCCCGCAGTAGCAAAACCTGAGACAACTCCTGTTAAATCCGCATAAGTGATGTATGCATTGTTAGTTCTGTTATCAATGGATGTATGTATATATTCTTAATCTCATGGTAACTCATAGTCTCATAGTAACTATTATAATTACTCTGTTATGGTGGTGAGGCGACGAGTTCTGAAATAAAACTTGTTTCATAATTTTGATTTGAAGTGGCAATGTCCAGGCCACGTAATTCGAAGGACTGTTAATATAAGTTCAGTGCCTGCTTAGAATCTAAAATACCTAATAAAATCTCGATCTGAATTTTAAAACAGGTTTTCTGTACCCTCTGTATTGACCGATTAACTCATTAACTGGTCAACCGTTTGCCTGCCCAGTAGGTATTCCATTTTGAATCGTAATGGCATATCAATGAAGAATACCTACTTGAGTAAATTGGTACCTACTTTAGTATACTCAAACTTATACTTTCTCGTTTGCCCAAAATCCAAAATCTCAAACAAATTCATCCTATTTACTCGTTCACGTCAAGAACTAACGTAATTCCGTAGTTGAATTCTTGAAATTATATTCTAGCTCTAAACTAGGTAGGTATCGCGATAGTTGGATAGAATCAATATTTGAATTAGATTGTTTGATCGTTTGATCACGACAAACACTTTCAGCTTGTAGTAGGAGAGCTGGCACCAATTTTTCGGTAGGTATTTGAGCAAGCTGAAAAAAAAATTCAAAAATATATTTGAGGCAATATGTAATTTTTATAAGTTGTAGTCCAATGTTTACAGAAAATAAAAAAAATTTTGGAATTTTTTTTTTTTTTAATTTATATAGGGGTTGATTTTGCCCCGCTACTCACCAGCCAGGTCTGCAGTTCCGTGTTGGGGTATAATAGGAGAGGCCTTGGACAAGTTTTCAGCTTGCCTCAAATACCTACCGAAAAATTGATGCCAGCTCTTGGACCATTGTCTTATATCAGTGTGAATGAACCATCCTTTATTTATCAATCAGTAGGAAACAGACCATTGACATTATTATCTAAGAGTAATTTATTTATAATGCGACTGCATTAGCTTTCTTGAGCATTGCATTCAATTTACACTTAATAGGTGCGGAAGTCGGAAGTTAAATGTCACTTTGTAAAACAGAAATTCAACCTTTTCAGGGCAGACGGTGTACGCGCAAGGCGCGGCGGCCACGCCCGTGCCGCTGCTCAACGCGATGACCGAGGTCGGAAAGGCAGCCTCGCTGAGAGACATAAAGGTCGTACATATGCACACTGAAAAGGACGCGCCGTACGTCGCGCCTGAGTGCAAGGATATCTTCAGGTACGTGTGTATACGGACCGGCATCAAAGTCTGGCTCTGCCTCGGGAAAAGGGGAAGGGGAGGAAGAGGTTCACCTGGCTAGACAATATAAAGACTTGGACTAATATAAAGAAGCAGCCACACTGGCAAGGATAGTTAAAAGTAGAAGGGAAATGGCAATGATAGTCGCTGACGTCCGTTAGGATATGGCATCTGAAGAAGAAGCCTTGAAATGTCAGAAGCGTGCAGAAGTGAGCGACGCCGGGTTATGTGGGGATTTCTAACCACTGAAACTACCTCGGTGGCCTTTCTCGACGCTTGTGGAGAGCTTCAGGATCATTGTTAGAACGCACCGGCGCCCCCAGCGCTGTGCCCATGATAGGCTCGTCTCCGACGAGACATAGAAAATGTCAGCATCCACAGCATCTATTGCAGCCACGCATAGCCTTGTATTTCCCGGGGTCACTTTATGTACGGTTCGAGCTCCCACTCTTGCCGCCGGCAACCCAGAAGTCACCTCTTACGACAGGCAGGGGCTACCGTAGCACTATAATTATTCTGGTCCCGAGGTACCTACGACTATCATTAATGTATCATTGGTTACATAACAAACACGAATTTCACAAGTTAATCTCTCCGTCGCCGCTATCTAAATATTGCTGATATCACACCTACAGGTACAGATCTACATCTACCCTGTATCTATAGTATCTGATAGATTTGACACTCGTCGATTCGATACTCGATACCGATGTGACCTTCCTCTGACTAAATGTTTCTATCTGATGACTTTAAAAAACACAACATTTTGAATATTTCTTCCCGATGGAGACTAGTCATAATTATGGACATTATAGAGCCCGTGTGATGGTTTTTCACACTATCCGTGGAGATAAATCCGGGAGAACAATAGTCGACAACCACCCTCGACAATTTTTAATATCACAGATATCGTTATAAATACTTTAGACTTAATTAGATAATTCGATTAGTTGATAGTTTAAGTGTGTTTGAACATACATGATTGAGCGGTTAATATTTGGATATCTTTAATCCCATTAATTTAGTACCTACGTGCGTTTACAATAATACAATACAATATAATTTATTGCACCAAAATAACAGAAGATGTAACAATAAAAAAAAAGTATTTTTATATAAGTACAATATCAAAGTTGTACCTATTTATACGTAGTAGGACTGTGTTACTGTTAATCACTTGTTTCCTACACATCCTAGGTAGGTACATATTATTGGTTATGATACGTACTAAACTTATTACATTATTGGTTGTATTGTATTGTAGTAACTATCTACGGTAGATTTGTCATGACATGGAATATTTGAGACCACTTATCTCAGTATTAGATATGAACTGCGTTTTAAATGGGATCACGCTTACATTGTAATATGTATTCTCAATTTAAATGTTGACTGGTCAAACATTGGAATTGATCCAAAGAAATTCTTTCATGGCTGTGTTTTATACTGTGGCTTTTTGTTGATGTAGGTAGACGAAACAGTTGTTGTATGTAGAAGCACAAGCAGCATACGTATCTACACATTCCTTTTAGCTTTTTAATACGCTTTTATTAGCTTCGTATGTATGTAGGTATGTATGTATGAAACATAATCTTTGAACGTGATTTTCACCCCCTTCAAAACGTCGTCGGTATATATTATATGACTCAGTACAGCCGGAGTATTGCGTAAGTTTTCCTGCGATTGACTTACATTAGCATTAGATTCATCTTCAATCTCATGAAAACTTACGCAATGGCTCCTCAGGTTCTAATCGGTGATAAAAACACAGAGAAACAACGTTTGGAAACTTCCTGAGTTCTCGATAATTTTGAAAGAATGTGAAGTACAACCCCATCTCCAGCGTTGACGCACTGTTCAAATTCAAATAATATAATTCGCTATGAGGTGATTACACACGCTTAACGAAAGTCTAGGTAACTACAAACTACTTAAAGAGAAGATATATAATGCTATTCTAAACTGATTAATATAAAGCAAAGGATGAGCTATTGATCCTTGAATGAATAGCTAATCCTACACAGGTGCCTAACTTGCCTTATGGCTAATTTACAATAATTACCTGTGTGACCATGGCAACTCATTCTGGAACGTTCCTCGTTCCAGGTCGTGTTCCCTGTTCATGGCAGCCAATGTTCGCAAGGCGGTGGCGGAGGGCCGCTCGGACGCGATCCCGATCTTCCTGCAGGACATCCCCAAGTTGTTCCACAGGAAGATCATCCGCCCCGACATCGCCGTTATTCAGGTATGTTTTGGCTTTAAGACGGACTGGAGCCGAGATAATTATAATATCGAAAAATCCACACCTTGGTCTTATTTAAGTAGAATTGTGTGGTGTGTTGGGCGCCCGCAGCTTCGGTCGCGTAGAATTAGACCCATTAACGACGTCTGCCCGCGTTCGGGTTGTCCACTTGACTTCAAAAACGTCAAAGTTTCATACTAACTTTGGACCCCCGGGGGCCTTAGGGGGTGAATTTTCAAAAATCCTTTCTTAGTGCTCCCCTACGTTATAAAAGGAGCCTCTGTGCAAAATTTCAAGTTTCTAACCCTTATAGTTTAGGCCCTGCGTTGATATGTCAGTGAGTCAGTTTCTTCTTTTATATATATACGAGGGGCGGCTGATAATTCCGCGGCCTGAAGTACTTAATGAAAGGAAAATTGGGTTATATCATTTTTATTTTT
>DWTT01002418.1:0-10107 GCA_018250895.1 Carterocephalus mandan | reverse complement strand
CAGTGACCCACCTGGGCGCGGCGCCGTCCCCCGAGTACACCTCGAGCAGGAACCGCTGCGGCAGGCCGCCGTCGAAGCCCGCCACGCACGACACCTCCACCGACTCCGCCGTCTGGTTCCACAGCGTGCAGTTGCGCGGCGCGTGCGGCTTGCCTGCAGACAGTACTCCCTCGTCACCATCACACAATCAGACGTAGGATTGCATTAAGGAAATACAGTACCCCAATCAAAATGTTGTCGTTCAACTTCCATCCATCAGCCTTTTGAGGACTACAGCTGGACATAGGCCTTTCCTAAACAACACCACTCCGACTGGTTCCGTGCCTTCTGAATCCAGCGCTTTCCCGCCTCCTTCTTTAGGCCCTCTGTCCACCTTGTCAGCTTACAGGCAACTTAAATCCATGCAAATGTTTTACTAAAAGCCTGTGCAGATACCTATGGCCACTTTTTGGGTATCTATAAATCCATCTCGAGTTAAACATCAGTTTTGATGCAAACTGTCATTATTGTTGCAAACTGTCAAATTGGACTAAACAGATCCGTGTCGCACGTGTCCGTAGGCGACGGTTACCACTCGCTCGGGAGGCTCGCTAGCCCGTGGGTGGGGCACGGGGGCGGCGATGGGACTCACCAGCGGCGACCATCTGGAAGACGCAGGGCGCCAGCTGCGCGCCCACCTCGTTGGAGGCGGCGCACGACAGCGTGCCGTAGTCCAGGTCCGCCACCGGGGTGTACCTGCCGGGTCACATTTATAATTTAAAGGAGAGCTCGGGCCCGTGTTGCGGGGGCGGCACACAGAAAAATAACACTATTCAATATTCATGACCACGCATAAATATTTAACATCACGCCTTTATTTTCCCGAGGGGGTAAGCAGTTTTTACAATAGGTGGTGAGCCTATTGCCATACACCGGGTACAAATCAAGACTTCGAGCTGCTACCGGGCATTTTAAGTTAGAAATATTCCGTTCAATAGTTAGAGCCATACTGTCAGACGGGCGTGAGGTAGATTAATAGGGTTCCGTTTTTCACCCTTTGGGTACGGAACTTTAAAATATGTGAACCGGCAAGGTTAGTTTCAACGTTTGATTCTATTCCACTCCATGTGACCGTTAAACCGTATTGAACGTAGGCTTTCAAACGCATATAACTAAGTTGACACCAGTGGAATTTAGTTATGATAGGCTTTATTGGATATTGGTTCGAGCGATGACGTTAAATCCATATCGATTTGTTGAGAGAGTTGATTCGGATTGTGCTATTCACACGCTCGCAGTAAGCCGGCCGCGGGCGGGGACACTCGGAAAAATAAAATGTTACTTTACGTTATTCTCTTCAAAGGCCCCCTGGAAAAGGTTGCCAGTAGGCACATTAAATAAAAACACGCGCCACGCTCAATGCGGTCGAACGTCATTTGCACAAAGGCTTCGGAGAGTTACAAATTAGGTCAACTTCCCGTCCAGCTATTCAATACGTTTTAATTCGCTTTGGGCGTGTTGATGAAATTATTGAAAACAAACTTATTGCGGGCCGCGAGCTGCGCGGGCCGGGGCCTCTGGGCAAGTAATATAGACAGAAAATACATGATTTGCCCACTGAACGTCAGAAGGCCGTCTATATTGTTGAATAATGACGGTTCTGTTATGGTATAGGGTTAGCGACATTCAAAGTTTTGCCGGAGCGTCGAATTTTTGTTTCAAAATACATTCGCGATTGCTCCTCTGGGTCTGACGATGCTCGCAAGGTGCAACTGTGGATTCAGATGTTTAACTGGCTGCAACCTATAGCGTCCCACGGCTGGGCGCCGTGCCCACGTCTACAGACAAACAGACACGTAAATATATCGGCGGCGATCACTTGATTTGGGCTATTTTTAGCAGTTGACATGAATTAATGCGGCGAAAATCACAAGTAGGTATTACATCGGTAAGGTCGACTACTTTCGGTTGTTGTTTCACCATAGCTGAGCTTGGACTCCTCGGAACGGCAGAGGCCAGGCCCTGATCCACCGCGCAGGCCAAGTGCGCATTGGCAGATATTGCACGCCATCGTATTCTCAGCACATTTCCTCACCATGTTTTCCTTAGCAGCCGGTGACATTTATTTTCTTAAAACTTAAAGTCATCGGTGCGTGCCGCTCGGATTCGATCCCAGACCCCCTCGAGCGAAAGCCTGGTTCACGCAACCCTTAGTAACAAAGTTGAGTGTTCGACTTCACTTACTTGAGGCTAGAAGCGCTGCCGTTGGAAGTATACCGGTCGGCGGCGACGTCGAGCGTCTCCCCGGAGTTGTTGAACTTCCACTTGAAGACGGCGGCGGGCGGGTCGGCGTCCACCTCGCACACGATCACCACGGACTCGCCGCGCGCCGCGCCCACCACCGACACGCCGCCGCTGCGGCACGACGGCGCGTCTGCGACACAGGGAGTAGCTCGCATCACTCTCACGGGCTCAACTATTCTAGCTACAAGCTACAGCCCATAGAGGACCCAATGTTGGGCACAGGCCCCCCTACACTATACAGCTGCGGGAGGTCTAGAGCATACTCCACCGATACAGGTTGGTAGAGGAGTTAGTGGCAAACCCAGTGTCGAATGTTCTCAAGCCACCCGAAGGTCTTCGACTAGGCTTAACGCTTGTTTTCACTGTTAAAAACGACCGGGACCGACAGCTTAGTGTGCCTTCCAAAGTACGGTAGCGTCCATGTAATTTAGTCACCGGCGGTCACCAATCCGACCGCCAGCGAAAAGCGTCGCTTCTTGTCTGATTGTGTCACATGGGCCTGGAGCCGTCCCCCGAGGCAGCCCAGGCGGTCGCGCCGCTGGGCCGCCGCTTGGTTACACAACAACACAATCGATGGCGCGTCGCTTGCATACAGATGGGCGCGGCGGTGGCGGCGTCTCGCGCCAACACGGCTGCAATGCACACGTCGCCGGCGACCTGATTATGTAAACGAAGTGACGAAGCGTGCAGCGATTGCTGGGCTGCTAGGTTGCTAGCTAGGATGTCGTTTTTATTAACGCTCATGAGTGTTCTATGCACAGAAAACGGGATTTTTCATAGATTTTTTAAATAGGAGTAAGCAATACAAAGTACAAGATTTTGATTTAATATCGATATCGCTTATAGTTAGAGTTACGTTGTTGAGAAGCTGCAGCCCGATTGGTACGCTGGATGCTTTTGTGAATTATATTCTACGATCTTGATCTTTACTTGTAGATAATGATAATGATTACCGTTTATCGTTAACGCCGTATGCTGGCTGACCTCACGACGTATCTACATTGCAAAACAGTATTCATGTCACTAATGTCATCTAGCACGTTCGCCATTTCGGAGCATAAGGCGCCAACTGCCAACTATCACTACGGGCGTCGGACGCGCCAGTAATCACATCCGCGATGACGTATGGAAATAATCAGAACGTCAGAGGCGGCGCGGCCGCGGGCCATTAATTACCGCGCAGCGTCACCGGCTTTCATCGGCTCCAATCATCAAAGGGAATATTATCGTATCGGAACCTCTCAATTTAACTGTCTCTTTAATGGCCGGCCACTCAGGGCTGCCTCTCGACGGCGCCCCCGTGCGTACAGATTTTCCTCGCATCATTGTAATTCGTTACTTCGCTTCGAGGGATACAATGTTATCTACTTGAGCTCACGAGTGTTCTTAACCCTTCGTGTAATAAGTCCGTTTTTCTTCGAACGGTAACTATAGAGACGATATTTACGCTTCGTGACAATTCATGGACGGATCGCTTTTAGATATAACGTTTGCTAATCAAAGATAGCAGCCCTTTTAAACATTGGTGGTATGATAAAATTCAAATAAGGTTCGTTATTTTTAAACTGTTATTAAAATTATACTTAGGCTAAACTAACAGCAATGGGCTAACCTATGGCTCGAGGTCCGACCTCCTGTCTAGCGTCAGGGGCAGCCCTGCGCGGGTCGCCGATTGCGAGTCTTCACTATCGTTCCGCGCGAGCTATCAAATCACGTAAATTGGGCGACGGGCAGGGAAGCAGGGAAGCGGGGGGAGAGGCGGGGAGAGCGGGGGGAGGGGGAGCGGTGGTCGAGGGCACTCCACGATAAATGTGCGGTGACATGCGAGTCCGCACCGCCAGCGCACCGCCGGCGCGCGGCGCGCTGTCTGCCGCTACATTCAGCGCACCAGCTCATGTGTATGGCTTTAACGATGAGAAGCCAATTTACAGATGTTTTAGATATAGCTCTGCGAGGAAACCTACCAATTATGGCATTTTCTAACCTAACTCCTGCAGCGGTACTCTGTTTGCTAGTGTGCGGCACTGGTAGGTAAATAAACATTTGCGTAATTATTCAACATACATAAAGAATCAGCAAAAATACGAAAAATCCGAAGATTTTGAATAAGGGCTGCAAGATGGCAGCAGACGGATGAGAAGAGACCAATCACGAATGTGGCGGTGTTGCGGTCGGTGAAAACTTTGCAGTAGGTCGATTTTACCCCAATATCGTGGAAGGCGTCTCGAAGTGATAATGCTGCAGTGAGCTACCATCAGGGTGGGTTATACTGAATGACAGCCCCTTCGTGCCGCAGTTGCTGCTCCCGAGGCCGTCGGCGGGTCTGCACCGGCTGCGCCGCACGGCCGCGCGGCACGAGGCACGTGGCACGAGGCGCGCGGCACGCCGCACGCGCCTCCTCCGGGAGCGATAATTCGCTTTGCGTGTCCATTAGTCCCGCTCTCGACTTCCGACGTCCTCAGCGGCCGCGCATTATCACGCATCGGAAACTAAATCCTTAATTTCTTAATTAATTAGTTACATGTCCTTTGTGTTATTACGTTGCTTAATGGTTATTCTGACGACCGTAGCTAGTCTGACGTCAGTCTAGTTTTAGGAATGGATCAGTAAGGTTAAGTACAGATTGAGTATGTCGAGTCAGTTCCAAATTTACTTTAAGTTCTGTCGAGGGAAAAAATAAAAATGCTCATGTAGGTAACTAATTTAAGTAGACAGTTTTGTCATGTTTGAAAAGGTTATTTTTGGTTCAAAATGACTTCATGACTGACAGTATCATATTCATCATGTCCCGGGCGGGGTCACATCTGAAGTCTGTCTGTCTGATACATCACGCCGAATTCGTCACACGTAATTGAGTAAAGTGTCGTGTGTGTAGTGTGTACCTCTCAGATAAAACTAGGCTTTTTTAGAGATAAGATAACAAACAAGCTTGCAGCACCAATTAACCTATATGGTTCCCTATAGGTTCTACCACCTGTAAAGAGAGTAGCGAGTGAGTTGTCCCCTCCCGCTTGCCTGCAGACGTATCGTCCGCGTCGTTAGCGTAAGGGCGCGACACATTACGACGCAATTAAGACCGCGCCGCGACGAGCGCCATTAATAATGGACCGGCCGCAATGCAGACGCGCCCTTATTACGCGGCCCCGCGCTCCCCGGGACTCCCCGAGACTCCCCGAGACTCCCCGAGACTCCCCGGACTCTCCAAACTCCGAGACACTACCAGTTGGAAACTTTGTTCAGGTTTTGTTCTCTTTTTAAACATCAAACTAAACTGTGCTCGTTTGAATTTAACAAATTATTTTGTATTGTTTTATGGATGACATACTTACTACGAGTCACTTCAAATGGATAGAAGAAAGGTGCGCAGTAAATATTAATAATCCCTCGGCCAACACTGGGACTCGAAAGGGTCAGAAGGAAGGAATAGATAAATCAAACTGAAGTTGTACATTTGAATTGGACGCAATTTAATCACGGCGAGTGTTTAACTAACCTTACCATTTGATGTTTCTAATAAACTCCGCTATGAGCCTGCAGTCAGGAGCCTTCAGCACAGAGGAAAGGGGAAAGCAACGTGTAGTGGCGTCTCTAGCTTGTTCGGAAATATCGGTGCATTTATGTTAAGGACGGCTCAATTTAATAGTCTTACAAAACATTTTAATTGGTCAAACGGAAAACACTGAATGATTTGACTGAAAATATGTAGCAAAGAGCAACTGGTCAGGCATTCTCCTTCTCCTCCGGCCTTTCGGAAAAGCGAGCGCTGATTCAAATGGATTTCATTTCATAATTATATCGCGGGCCTATTGTTCCTAATATTAACGATTGCTATTTTAAGGTGTTTGTGCGGTCTGCGCGCTCCAGAGAATTATCTCGCAATTAATCCATCGGATTCTGAATCGTGAAATTTTAACGAGAATGATAAATTATCACTTTCGTTCGCTCTGCGGCTCCGTGCTGCATTATTCTGTCGTCTGCTCTGCATTAGCACCGAACTGGATTCCTCCAGATCATTACTCATACTGTGGGATGTACTGTTGCTTTTGGTTTCGCGGAACTCCGCGCCCTTCACTCGGTCGCCAACTCCCCGCACGGTACACATGGAAGCGTCAGCTCAGCTCTTCCCGCGCCGCCTGGCACAGCTCGCTCCCTCTCTATTGAAAAAGCGCCAAACTTTGAATGCTTATTGCTTGTAAAGCTGTTTCCAGTCGCGGAACCTCCACGTCTCATTTAACTTCGTCTGCCATCAGTTTTAATGGCGGTCCCTAAAAATAATTAAGAGGAACTTTCTGGTAATAGGATAACGCGGCCGAAACGGGAATGTTGTCGGCGCGACGCGGTCACGCGCTGCCGCCTGGCTTTCTTAATTCGGTCGGCTCGGCGGCGACCGGTAATTAGTTGCGAGCGAGGCGCGGGAGACCGCATTGTTTTGCATTACGATTGTGGTCCGCGTCACATTTTATTACGTAATAAGAAAATGTTATGGTTACCGAATTGAAAACAATAATATTTCAGGGGCCTTTATGGCGTTGATATTAAAAAATACTTAAGTGTTTCAAAGATATAAGCATTTAGCTTCTAATGGCAATATTTTTAGACTGGTCGTCCTTTTTTGTATTTAAACATGTTAGTTTTGTATTCACATAACAGTTGTTTAGTTTTTACTTCTTGCAACTGAAATGTACGATGAAGGCTCCCGTCGCGACCGCGTTAGAGTCGCGAGCCGGAAGGATGACGCAATTAGCCTGAGCGACTGCGTGCTGTTACAACACTAGTCTTAGGCATAAAGCTTAACTTTATTGATTCATTAATTTGAGTCGTTCCTTGATCGGGACACCGAGAAGTGCAGGGCAGGGAAGGGCAGGGAAGGTCAGGGAAGGGCGAGCGCCAATCGCATAACTTTCTCGAGTGCAGCTTGTGTGCTGGAATTTTTCCCTCACGAACTGGCAGCATACAATTTTTACGATATGAATTTTCAGCGTTCAGGATAAGAGTGCATCAGGCAAATAAGATCGGGTGGGCCGTTACTCGAATGTCGGCGGTAAATCACTGCGGCCGTGAGCGGACGCGGAAGTTTGAATTAAAATACGTAGCATTTGGAGCGTGTAAGCCGGAGGCATTTAAAAATGTTGTAATTGTTTCGCGTCGCTTTACCTTCTTTCTTACCGGGAACTATGGGGAGCTGTAATTCAGGTTCGCTTCCTTTAGATTTAGCTGCAGCTGTGTGTTCTGGCTTTGTGTTTTAAATGGAGATATTTAGAAAGGTATGAGAAAGGAGCGCGAACTTGGATGCCGGTATACAATTGTCTAATAGAGGGATGTTAAGGACTCTGTGCCAGACTCGGCCGCAGCTACTAAATTATTCACTAGACCAGTTATGTATTTCCCCTTCCACAAGAAAGGCGCAAGACGTTTAATCGTTTATTAGTGGCAAGGCTATGAATATTTTAAGTAATGCACATGAAAACCTGAACATGTCCGGACATGCAGTACATGACCAAGCATGACATTTTAAGCGAGACAACCTAATTAGAGTTCCCGGCCACAGAACATGTACTTAACCACTCAGCTCATTGGCCACTATCCAAGACCAGAGCGCATGTCCACCGAGAAGCGGCGTGTCCAGAGCCCCACCCGTGTGATTATAATGCTCTCGCCGGACGAGTCGTGGTCTCCACGCTAGGCATCGATTCCACAACAAAAGTACTTCTATTCTAAACGGCTCTGAATGACTTCGAACCTTGTCTTTCTCAGTGTACTGGAGACATAAAATCTTTAGATACAGTGCCTAGCTGCTTGTGGTCCTAGCTTGTGCTGCAAATTACATGTTGTTTAAGTAACCTCGATTCCGGTGTGCATGCGGCGGATATTTTTAGCGTCGACGTAGATGTGATGTGGCGCATTACTTCCGCAGCACCATGTGAAGCACTCTAGCTGTTCTGAGCTACTGGATGCATCGATGAAGGGATGGCAGGGGCTCACATTTGACCCTGAAGTGCAGCTCGTTGGAGACGGTCTCGCCCTCGGCGTTGAGCGCGGAGCAGGCGTAGCGGCCGCTGCTGTGGCGCGTCACCTTCTGCAGCACCAGGCTCTGGTTGCTGTGGAACACGCGCGCCGTCGCGTTGTGCGCCAGCGGCTGGTCCTGTGCAAAATCTTTGAATTAATGCTAACACGCTCGTGCCCTCACAGCGGGTCATCACACTTAGTGGAATACGCCACTTGACATGTTTAACTCTCTTAATAGGATACTTCGAGAAACTTGCATATTTCTGCACAGAATCTTTTGTAAGAACCAGGCAGGAACACACAGCAAATATTTCATCCGCCCGCCCCGTGTACATCAAAAATTGTATTAATTTCAGAACCGGCTGAGAACAGAACCTGTAAATATGGGCTCAACAGTTAAAGTACCAGTAACACGAATCACGTTAAATTATTAAATTGCGTAGTGTCTCTGAAAATGCAAGTGACGAGAACAGCGACGCTTCAGTTTGTATACAATGTATGCGCGATGGTTGGCCAGGGCTGGCGATTAATTCCAATAAGGGCGCGTCAACGACACAGGCTGCAGAGCAGAGACATCGTTCTTGGCGTTACACAAACATGATTTGTACCACTCGTCGTTGCAGTTACATAGATTTTGTTATAGAATTATTATGTCATTCTATGTATATGCGTTTTGCACGTGCATTTTTGCGTCCATAGCCAAAAAGCTCGCGTCGCAAAGAAAAGGAAAATAAGGATAAAGAAGGCTTGACAATTTGTACACAGCCATGCTTCATCTTATACATTACACATTGCATATGTGTAAATAATCATGATGCTATGCCATCATGCTTATTTACTGGCCAAACGTAGATTGGTAGCTTCTGCACGTCTTCGAGACCATCATGGAGAACTATCAGGAATTTATTTTGCTTATTTATCATGGCTTTCCTTATGATGTTAGGCGTGCCGGAAGTTCAACCCGGACCCTCCAACCAACGCCGATCTCACTGGTCTACGACGGCTAGATCAGATAGTAATTACTTTGTGATGGCGAGACGAATAACGCGTGTGATTTTATTTTATCCGTTAATGTCAATTTTACCTTACCATCATTGATAATAAAAGGGTAAAGTTCCCGTTTATGCCTATGTTACAAAATACATCACGAGTACTGTACTATAAAGACATCAATCACATAACAATAGCGATTCAATTTCATAGCAGGATATTCGCATCATGGACGAAACAGGTGGAACCGAAATACAACGAATGTATCTACATCATTCTAATTTAATTCCGATCCATTATGTTCCGTGAACCAAATATATTCATCAAAATATTTAGTAGTTATTTGTAAAACCACATAAAGAGTTACTCATTCTAGTACTTTTCATATATTAAAAACAAAATAACAAGAGAATAATTCAAAAAACGCAAAACGTGGTGTACCCGAAAGGGGACGTTTTGCAAGAATATGATTATTCACACAAAGGGCGGCCATTACCGCGCGCTACAAAGCGGCGCCGACAAAGCGCCCGCGCTCCGAGCGACTGATTATTTCTTGTTTCTAACAAAAGGATTTCTAATTATTAGAGGAGATAAGTGAGCGGAGATCTCCCGCCGCTGCAGGTGATGGCCGGCCGGGTGTTACACCTTTATAATGATCACAACCGTGTTGCGTGACTCCTTGCGCCCCGCCTCTCCAAGCGGGGTCGCTTCCGATGTCGGCTTGAGGGTCATATGACCAAAGCCATCCCCCAAGGCAGGTTTTAGTCTACGGACATAATCGGTACAGCCGGCTGTACCGATACGCATGAGGTGCGTTTCCTGCCTCCC
>DWTT01002417.1:0-10108 GCA_018250895.1 Carterocephalus mandan | reverse complement strand
GATGTTATTCGAATGAAATTCAGTACCTATGAAGGTTTTTTATTGAGTTTCGAAAATCATCTGTTAAGGGGGGGTAAAAGGGGGGTGCAAAGTTTGTAGGTATAAAAGTTTTTCGTACAACCTACATTATTTCAATGAAATTTTGTATTTAGGTTATGTTACGTCTAATTCCACGCGAGCGAAGCTGCGGGCGTCAACTAGTTAATATTATAAAGAGGAACGATTTGTTTGTAATGTTTTCACATAAAAACTGCTAGACCGATTTCAAAAATTCTTTCATTACAAAGCTGCATCTTCACTGAGTGACATAGGCTATACATATAATATTACTAGGTGTAAACGAAACTATTGTTATGTCTAATTCCACGTGAGCGAAGCTGCCTGCGTCCACTAGTTGTAATTAAATTTAAGCTAGCTAACTAGGAATAATTGTTTTATTCCAAGTTTGCCGCATTGCCATGAATGTGAGGGTTGATGCTCATACATTAATAAAGGTGTGTTATTATTGCATTATTAAAAACACACCCAGTTTTGATAGAAAGATGCAGATCTGCGGAGCGAAGCGTTGTTATCGTATATTGGACACGTCGCATCCGCTGCTATACGTCAAATGACAAGCCCGCTCCGATCGCATTTGTGGAAACGTACCTTAAAAGATTATACAGTAAAAAATATTTTTAAGCTATTGCATAGATTCTATCGCGGGCCTGGGGTGGAGGCGGTCTACAGAAATTCCGTAACGTAACTTAACGAAATAACGTAACGAAAACACCTTACTTCAAAAGTGTCGTGCAAAATTTCAGCCGTCGCATCACCTGCCTCAGTGGCGCAATTGGCTAGCGCGTTCGGTTGTTAACCGAAAGGTTGGTGGTTCGAGCTCACCCTTTTTCTTTAATATATGGTGCGTCGCCTACAATTTACTTTTAATTTTGATTTTGAAAATACTGCATAAATAAAATCAATAAGTAGGTAATTATAATTGCATAAGATGGTAAAAAATGCTATGCAATAGCTTTACCGCGGCAGTCTCCGAGTGCCACACGTCTTTTTTTTAATAAAAAGCTTTTATTAAACAAATTATCCAGGACCTGAGCGCAGACGAGCTGTGCCTC
This sequence comes from Carterocephalus mandan, assembly GCA_018250895.1. Lineage (NCBI taxonomy): Eukaryota > Metazoa > Arthropoda > Insecta > Lepidoptera > Hesperiidae > Carterocephalus > Carterocephalus mandan. The sequence goes on along the minus strand of DWTT01002417.1, from coordinate 8,996 downwards.
AGCAACAAGGACGAGGAATACATCAACTCGCTCATCATGTCCGAAGAGGAGTCGCGGTATAAGACTAAGCTGTGGAACACTGTGAACGCAGACTACTTGAAGGATCAGAAAAGTGAGTTGTTTTCGTACCATTGAGTCTACATGTTTTATTTTTCAATATTTCTTTTAATATTTAAGGAATCCGCCACGAAGCGAAGCAACCATTTTAAGTATTCAAGTTATTACTTTGAAAAAATAAAACAACACCGAAGGTGAGATTCGAACCCACGGCCTTATCTTCGGCGTTCTAATGATAATAATGATAAATAGCAAAACACAAGTTAGTGTAATAATAATATAGTGTGCGATACGAGCCGCGTTAGAAACGATCTTTAAATTCTTTCGATGGTAAACCTTTTGGTTCAACCTTCAAGGCACAAGGCAATTAATGATTCACACGATGTTTTAACGTTTCCACGATGACTTTATTATAATACGTATAGAATGGTGTATAAATCTGCATCTGCTTCGTTTCATTATAACACTTTAGAAGACGTTATGAACGAAATCATCTTTGTGGTTTTAATTTAGTTAATGATATCAGAATTTACTTAGTTCAGTTAGTTTTAGTCTTTTTTTTTTGTCGGTGTATACTCAATAAATGCCACATAAGAAAGCATGCTAATACAACAGTGGAAATATACATCAAAGTATTATTTTTTAATTGCAGTTAAACAAGAAATCCGCGCGAAGGAATTGGAAGAGGGCAAAGATAAGAAGAAGAAAGTACGCGGTTCGTACAGGAAGAAGTTAGCGTACAACGCTGCGACCGCGGGAGAGGCCATCGAAAAGATGCTGGCTGAGAAGAAAATCAGCACCAAGATCAACTACGATATCTTGAAGACGCTGGTAGACCCGAACGCCGCTCCATCAACGCCTAATTCTACTGTGGCGCCGGCTGCCGCGGAAGTGTGAGTACCTCCATATTGTATACTAGTGGACGCCCGCAGCTTCGCTCGCGTGGTATTGACAACAATAGTTTCGTTTAGACCTAGTTATATTATATAGCCTATGTCACTCAGTGAAGACAGCTTTCTAATAGTGAAAGCATTTTTGAAATCGGTCCAGTAGTTTTTGTGTGAAAACATTACAAACAAATCGTTCCTCTTTATAATATTAGTTTAAAATATATGTAGATTGTTTTCATGGTAGGAGAATAGCAGACGAATGCTCGTTTGCTGCAGGAGTGCTGTAAGATTAGACGAAGGTGGCGGAGATTAGCTCCAAGATCAAATAATGATGATATCTCGGAAGTTCGAGTACCACTTTCCTATTTTATGGTAGGAGAATAGCTAACTGCAGTAAGATTAAAGGTACCTAAGTGGCGCAGATTAGCTCCAAGATCAATCGTGGTTGGTCGTTGGTGGACACGAACGCTGCGCCCTGAACGCTCAGTTATATTAAAGTGCTGTCTGTCGCGGAATGTACTTACCTACTTCTTCCTGTTATTTTATGGTAGGATAGTGTAGACGGAGTAAGGCAATGATAAAACACCGGCTTTAGTTTGCTTAAAAACGGTTTATTATATTCTGTGCAAGGATGACACGCAAAATCGTGAAGCGTTCCACATTTAAAAAAAAATTAGAGCGGGTAGCATTGAGCGGCAGAAACTGTCGAAGTATTGTGATGACGATAAATGCAAAACGGTTCCAGGCCGGAGACCCCGAAAGCGGTCGAGACGTCAGTGATTGCGTCGCCGGCGCCGCGCAAGCGCCGCAAGAAGGGCACGCGGCCGGGAGACAGCCCCGCGGTGGCGCAGCAGAACGCTTCGCCCGCGCCCGCCACGCCTAAGGCCGCGACGCCCGCGCCCGCGCCCGCCACGCTCGCCACGCCCGCCACGCCCGCCCCGCCTACGCCCGTCGTTGCTGGTGAGATTTCATTATGCCAAACCACCACCAAACGCTTTTTTCTCTCTTCCCGACTCGCATAATATAGTAAGCGCCGTAAGATGTTTACGGCCTGTAGTGTTTGGGTGTCCATTATAGTAAATGTGAGTAGTAGTGAAGTAGGTAATGCGTCCGGCCCACGTCCGTACTGGCTCACCGCTAGCGCGTGACTGACGCCGGCGCATACACTACACGGCCTATGATAACCGCGACATACTTTGAACAAGACAAGTATCAACTAGAGTTAGTCCAGTCTCGTTTTAACTCAGTCACTGATACATGTTATACTTAAGGACTAAGGTTGCTTTTTAAGCTTACAGCACCACCGATCCGCTGCCGCTGATAACTGTGACTAACTTTGTTGTCCAAAGTTACTCACAGCTGTTGTCAACTCAAATAGAGACTGGGATGGTTAGTCCAGTTAGCTGAGAGAGTTAATAAAAACATTATTTGGTCAGTTCGTTAGTTGGTATGAGAACTGGGGACTGTTAGTGATAGTTAGTCCTGTTAGTTGGTGTTAATAATAGTCCAGTTAGTAATTGTTAGTAAGAGTCTCGTTCCAAGTTAGTCACAGATGTGTTGCTACCCTTGAGGACTAAGGTGGTCGCTTCTAAAGAAGTGAAACCGGACCACATCACAAATCCCGATATTCATACGAACACACACACTCATGTATGTATATGCCTTATTGGTAGAATGTCGTATAATTATCCTGTATGTACTTACATAAAAAATTAATAATAATAGAATAAGAGGATTTTTTTTTTCAAATATTTTAAAGAAATACCATTATTGTAACTTACATAAACTTGCAAATAAAGAAATATAATTAAATAAAGAAAGAGTAAAAAATAAAAAAAGCTTTTTTCTCACGTGCCATTCCTATGACCAGTCAACTCCTGCCGTCAGTCGCTTTAAGAAACCTCGTTTCATCAAGCGTTTTGATTTTTCTTATACAGATGTCGACGAAGATGACGAGGAAATGGAAGCAGACGCGATGGACGCGGGCGACGAACTCTCCCTGGCGGCCATGTTGCACAAAGGACAGGAGGATGACTATTATGATTACGAAGAATATTAGCGGAACAAATATTTGCATGTATATGCATGTATTATTTTTCTGTGGTGGTGAGTGACCCTGAAATAACTGCGCTCGTATTCAAACCTGTGAAGATATTTATTTCCTATATATGTAAATATTTTCTGGTCATGTATATTATATTGTGTTTTCGGTGGTCACTCGTAACTTAGACCTCGGGTGTGAGCGAAGTATTTACTATGAAAGATTATTCAGATATGCAGATATTATGATAGCGTAGCGTATGCGACTATATCGTTATGGGTAAGCTCAATTAATTCACGTATATTAACGGACTCTTCCGATCCGAAGCCGATTTCGATTTCAGGATCAATTCGATTCCATTTTGATTTTGTTAAACCATAGAGCAAGGAATGTGTAGTCCATGGTTTAACTGTTGATGATGGATATCGTAATTGACGAGACTAGTCTGCTTTACGACAATATTTGTGAGTTAGGCCAGTTACCCATTAGAGTGAGAGAATTTTAAGGAAAATGTAAGTATCGATTGATTAACTATATAGATATACCTATAGATAATAAGTGGTTACATTAATATTGTGAAAGCAATGACTAAAATGTAATCGTAGATCCCGCCGTAGTATTTAGATGATCTATACACATTATCCTGCAAATTGCGGAAGTTGCACGGAAGTACAACATCTGCATAAAAACTCGAATTTAAGTTAAAACGGTAAATTGTGTAATCAATCAGCTAGGATTTCGCTGAGTTTTTTTTTTTAAGTTCGTATTTATTTTTTTGATAAGTCAAACTAAGGTTTAGTCAAAGCAACGTGATTTTAACACGCTTTTATTAGCTTGGTATGTATGTATGTAACGGAATCTTTGAACGTGATTTATTGTATAATGTACTACTTATGCTTTTATATTGTATCCTACATGTCTAATCAAAGGAAACTACACTGAGCAGGTTCAAGGTACAAGTATGGGAGCACAAATATACGCTATAGGGCTATAGCCCATATACTGCTTTAAGTAGTTCAAAATGTCTTTGATATTTAGGTCAATTTAAATATGTACATGAAATTCCAGTAAAACCGAAACATAGGAAATATTTTTTTAACTGAATTATTATTTCACGATGATTATTTTATTTACGTACTTCAACCATGTTCGTTTCATGTATATAACTTTTTAAAGGTTATTTATTTCTGATGTGCTTTGGTGTAAAAAATTGTTTTAATTAAAATCGTTTTTATTTTTTTATACTTGTTTCATTGGATGTGTTTCCTTTATTCTATAAGAAAAAAGAAAACAATTTGAACTATGTACTGCTATTGTGGCATAAAACAGGATTCGAAAAAAAATCTTACAGTTTCGTAGGATGATGGCTGATGATGGTATCAAAGAATTTAGTAGTAGGTTAACTCAAATTTCGTTGGATGGTATGGATGACACAAATAAATTGCAGTCCGCCTACTACCTTAATCCTAAGTTAGAACCCAATACGACCCACTGTCGAGCACAGATCTCTCCCACAACCTTAGCTGAGGGAGGTCTAGTGAAGGATTCCCAAACTGGGTTCCGTAGAATAGTCGGCAGGGTTCCTCCAAAATTATTTCGTAAGTGTTCACAACGTGAAACAGGCTTTTCAGCCTGCGTTTATACCAAAAACATACAAGATTGGCTGCTACCCCAGACATAAGCATGCAATTGTCGGACATAAAACCGAACTATAAATCAATTATTCATAAAATAGTAAAAAAAAATTATTCATCACATTAAAACTTTAAGTTAAGAATAATTGTGTTTCAATTATATTAAACATTTCTTTAAAAAAAGATCTTATATAAAGTTCAGTGTTGATTTGTAATTACAATTTGATATGGGGTTCCTTAAAACAAAAGGTATTTAGTTGGTGTTATCTTTAAAGTTTAGGAACCCCTGGTTCTAGACCAGGGGTTCCTAAACTTTAAAGCATACTCCACCTAACTGTGCCAATGCGGAATGGTAGGGAGGTTAGTGGCTGCCCCAGCGTCGAATATTCTCAAGTCACTAGAGTATTATGTATACGAGAACACCCGGAAGTCTAACCACGGCAATAGTGCACTGCTTGGCCACACTGGGCTGTAGGCATGTATTTCAAGGACAGGGCCGAGTCACTACTGTATGATACTATTACCGTGGTCTAACGAACTAGCCAACTTATATGTTGGCCAGTTTGTTAGTAGGTATCTAGCTACGAGTAGTAGTTTTCTTTAGCCCACTGTTGGGTTCGGGTCTCCTCTCAGAATAGGCGGGTTTGGGTCATAGTCCACCACTCTGGCCAGGTGCGGATCGCCAGACTTCACATCGAGTCGAGAGCATATGAAGAACTCTCAGGCATGCCGGTTGTGTCCTTCACCGTTACAACAGGTGGCATTTAATTTCATAAATCGCTCATAACATAGAAAAGTCGTTAATGCGTGCCTCTTGGATTAGAATCCACGCGAGTGAGGTCATGAGCTGTCATCGCTTTTTGTAACCGATGTAATTAACGCTCTCTGCTAACCATCGCGGTGCTGCATGCTCGTTGGCTATCTAATATCCATATAAAAAGGCATTGATAATTTTGCATTTAGCCTTGCTGTTAATCTTTGAAATGGGACTATAAGGGAACCGTTTGGTTTGGCTCACATAACTCTTATTGTTAATATTGAATATAACGATAAAAGGCTACTTGTATGTACTTCAAATATGAATAGAATGAATCAGTCTTCAATAGCGTTATTACTTATGTAGTGAAGTGTTGTGTTGTGCTCGTGGGGCAAAGTCGCGCTCGCTAACTTGTCGCGACATGCACGGATCAGAGAGAGAAGTGACGCGTGCACCGACCCCACTCGCGGTACCAAATTTGATATGCACCGCGATTAAACACAAGTTTGCTGTGAAGGACAACAAAGTAAAGACTTAGTGAAGTAAACAGTGATAAACTTTAAAATTGTGATAGTGGTTTAGTGATTTTTAAAAACAATATACACAAATTAAGAGTTCATGCCTGTAAATCTACCCTGTGAATGAAATGGGTTTTATGTGCAAATTTCAAGAACGTAGAGCACGAAAAATTGGTCGAAATAAAATACTAGCTATTTTAAATGCTGAAATATTATTGCGCGCTTGTAAAATTGCTCCTTTGATGGCAAATTTTTATGTATTCACGTCTTCTTGGATGGTGCCATTCCTGAAATCGTAAGTTAATATAATATATTATATAAACCAACCTGTAACACTTAAAGATCTATATAATAAACGTCTGCTTCATATAAAAATTAGATGACAACTTAAAATAAATATACAGAGAACCGAGTGGGTATTAAAGGTCGTCGACAGATATAATAATATGGTAGGTACGGAGTAGGTACGATTTTAGCGTAATTCTGGATACTGGCATTTACAATACATATAAATAAAAATAGTTTACCTAATCGGTTACTGGGAGTAACTAACTCATCTATTTACGTTTTATTCATTATATCGCAATCACACCGCGCTCACTATTCATAACAAAATATTATGTTGCAATTAATTTAATTTAACATTTTAAACTTCCCGCCATCTGAGTTGGTAGTGAGTGTGAGCTTGTAAGTTCTTTGTTTCAGTTATTTATAATGTACTCTGTGGTTCTTTGCTTTCATTCATTCATGCCACATCATGACCAATCATGACAGATGACGATTATGTTTCCTTCACAGATATTTTAGCAAACGAGCACCACCCATCTCTCACCGCTATGTGCTACTGGGTCCTACGTAAAATTTTGCATCTAAGGAGATGATTATGGAACCGATACTATGATTAATTGATCGTGAGGTTGTGAGACTGCAGAACACCTAAAACTGTAGAACAAATCACAAAACTATTGGATATATAAGATTCTGGGTTACACATTTGTTATAAATTAAGATTATTGACAATTTTAATTTGCTGTGATTTAGATTCAGATTTACATTTGTTTTTCGATTCGTGCGATATGCATGAATCAATCTATGAAATTCATAGATAATCAATCTATGAAATTCATTGATTGATTCTTAATATGAAATACGCATTTAATAGTTAGATTTTAATGAAGTTCGAAAAAAAGAAATATATTTTTTTAATTTTTAAGTGTGACAGATAGTCAAACTTGAGGAAAACCTTTAGCCCATTGACCAAAGAAATTGGAGTTTACCTATTATTAGGCCGAATAGGCGCACGATTGCACATTGACAGAAGTGACAAGATTAAATGTAAATGTTAAAATGTATTCTGTGGTATGGGTTTTGATGACTTTTAAACGTAGACGGATTTTCCGTCTACGCCTTTGTCCGGGTAATGGCTCTGTATAAAAATATAATTATAATAAATAATCTGATATTTTGTACAATTATTGCCAAACAGAACGAAACTAAGTAGTTGTTCATTTTTTTCACTCCTGCATAAGTACGTGGGAGAACATAGTATAGTGTATACTATGTCCTAAGATAAAAGAGGATCAAGGGATGATACTTGGCTTCTTAATATTGTGCTTCCACAAGTAGGCAGGCAGGTCCTATTTCATTACCATTGACCCATGGAATATTTTCATCCATGAGTAGCGATAAAAATGAATTTACTTTAAAATGTCATACGATTTGTATCGTGTCAATGAAACTAGAGTATTAAAATACTAAATTAATCTTGTATCGTATTGTCGGTTTTAGACATGACAAGACATCGTGTTGGGGTGCAACGGCACTGTATCGGTGGAAAAGTGTGAGGTCTCTAGATTTCCGGATAAATCAAGACACGCGCAAATGAAATTAAATTTTCTTTCACAATTTTGCAGTTATACCTTCGTATCCTACTGTTCACAGGGCTACAAACATAATCCTTGGGAGCTCATGATCTCTTTGACTAAGAGTTGGGTAACAAGGACCCCATATTTTTAACGCCTGTCGAGTGTGCCGTGCATTGAAACCATTGGAAGACTTCATTCGTTTATTCAGTTGTTGCGTCAGTAGGAACTTTTATTTTATTTTGATAGGTTGGCTAACTTGATGTGACGCGTTTTGTCAATTTCAAGTTGGCTGTATGTGGCACATAAAAAAACAATTTAGTTTGTGAATGTACTCTGTGGTTTGTGTATATGATTACGACTGGTTGTTGAGAGAAACGGGATTTTTATTTTCTCAAGTTTTCGTTTGTCTGATTTGCAAGTGCATACAGTAATAATACGTAAATTAGAATCTAATAAATTCGAATATTCATGTCCTTAGAAGTGAAGTGCTTATATATAAGGTTTGGTGTAATAATGAAAAGCATTTATCGCTTTTTAGCGATGTGTGAATTCTGTAAATTGAATTGATGGTGTTTTGTTGAAATTCATGGTGTTTCCGAAATTATTGGTGTCGTTTGTAAATCATAGTTCGAATCATAGGGTCCACAAACGAGCAGACGGATTCTATCATGGTCGTAAAACGGTAAGTACCATAGTACAACGTGGTGTTTCTTTGATGCTAAAATAGTACCTAACTATATTACTAATACATAGGTAATAGTTTTCTTAGTATGCACATGAAATGCATTACATAGTATTGCTGGTAAATGTAAAACCTTACATCTTGGTCAGATTTGTTGTTATTCAAAAATCTTTGTCTCAAACGTTTTTACATTAATCTGAAAATGTTCTGTTTATGTTTCATCCATTCAGAAACAAGTTTACATCTCTTTTTAAATTCGTTTGAAGGTTTTTATTTTTTTTGAAATTCGTTTGAAACATTGTTTTTTATTTATTTAGTAGAGTCCTTTGTTTACATTCTTTGTTATATTGATCGTATGTTGTTGATACTTTAGTGTGTACTGATAGATCTTCAGTAAGTGTAATTTATGAATACATAGTTTGGTTTTACTAAGCCACCTACCTACTCAGTGCTTAAACTATCATCTGCTCATCAGTGTTGTACTTTAAGGAATAAAATCTTTAATTATAATATATAATTAATACCTTTAATTATAAATTATCTTGGGGTAGT
>DWTT01002416.1:0-10112 GCA_018250895.1 Carterocephalus mandan | reverse complement strand
TTGTTATATGTAATTTTTTGTAAGATTTATTTTTAAATGGGTCACTGGTAACCTGAATAAAGATTTATTATTATTATAATTATTTTGCGTACAGATATAGAGGGCGTAATTTTTTTTATGTTTGCAAACATATTCATATTTAACACACCTATTTCTAGGTGTTTTATGCACAGCTTTGACTAAACTAAATCGCGTGTAAACAGTTTTTGGAACTTCACAACTTATTCTTATTTATAGTAATCCCATTTGTTGGAAACAAAAACATAAACATTTATACATTAAGGGTTAAAATATTCAGATTTGTATTTAATCCTAAATATTTGTAGTTGCGTAATTAATTCTATCTGTACGGCGGCTTCAACCGTACGTAATACTTTTTAAAATGTTTTGAATCGCCTGAAAAGCTGGCAGTGCAGCAAAAGTAAGTTTGAAGTGTCAAACATTTTGACGATTTTGAGTTTTAAGTATAATAAAAAATAACAATATTAAAATATCAAAAACTACTTCAAAACTAAAAAATTCAAAAATAATAGTATGTAATTCGTTTGTCAGGGTCAACAAAATTCCCAAAGTCACAGATAAGGGAGCCTATCCGTCTTTCCCAATTAATCTATCCTATCCTAGCTCGCGATAACTACTGTTTTATTATGAAATTGAAAATTATTAATGAAATTTTCCACTCCATTGTAAACTACAGTTCCGATGATAGAACTTATAACAATGCGCCCGGTGTAACCCAACCCTAACGAGCTAAGGTAAGTTAATGGGTGAAATTGGACCTCCTAAATTCAATAACCTTGTACCTCGTATTCGTATACCTTTTCTACTTGAGAGGCTTATTTAGTATGCTAATTTCGTTAAGCGTGTCTAATCACCTCATAGCGAAATAAATTATTTGACTTTGACTTTGAGTTATACATAGTATATGTTTTGTTTGAAAAAAGAATTTTTTGGTGCCGATGTGGCAATGGGCAAGCCACGTCGTTCGAAAGACTGATAGCCGGTGGGAAGAAAGGTCCACGAATCGAATGATCTGAAGAAAACTAAGGATTCAGAGGCTTTCAATCGGAGTGGTGTCGTTAAGGTCCCATGTCCAGCAGTGGACCTAAAAAAACTGATGGATGGATTAAAGATTTTGGATTTAAGACTTAATTAGTTTAATCTAAAGCTTTAGTGTTGCCTCTGACTACCTCTTTGGGAAAGTACAGGGAATATACTAATACGTAATGCTACTATTGTGTACTTATGTAGACAAGTAGGTTACCTACCAACAATCATAAGAGCAGCTATTGTAACTAATCATTTCTCAATGTGTTTCCTGTCGCCTACAGCTGTTCTAATTGCCTCGATTGGTAAATAAAGAAGATTTATCCTGTTCTCGGTGTAAACATTAATTATGTTCTTAGAAAATTATTAGGTACCTACTATATTATTAAACTATATGACTTGTGTACATATTTACTTTTATTTCATAATATTATTACTGTTTATAGGAGAAACCATAGTTATAGTGCAGTTAGTTATTTCATTAATGATAAGATTTCGAATAAAATATAAGCGCCATCTATGTGGTGACTATGTAAAATGAACTTGATCTATTTATACTAATATTATAAAGAGGAAAGATTTGTTTGAAATGTTTTCACACAAAAACTACTGGAGCGATTTAAAAAATTCTTTCACCAATAGAAAGCTGCATGTTCACTGAGCGACATAGGCTATATAATATTAGGTGTAGACGAAAATATTGTTAGTTATGTCTAATTCCACAAGAGTTAAGCTGCGGGCGTCCACTACACTTAAATAATGATAACGGACGAATTTCGAAAACTTTGCGACTTAAACTGACTTAAAAAATGAATGCAACAAAAACGTGATGGAATGAAGAGCTAACTGACATGTTGGTTGTGTCGACATGTCGGTTCTTCTCTCGTTCCCTACTCTACAAGGACCCGCAAGTATCTCTCGAGGGGTCAGTCTCGTTCTTCCCGTCTTCAAACTTGCAACAATGCATAATAATCTTTGCGAAAAACCTACATAGAAATGCTGGTATTTTTAATATTTCTATGGAAAACAATGGGGGAATTCCTATGTATGTCTATTTTTTTCTTATTTTTGTATGTACTTGTTGTATGTTGTATCTGTATCCTTTTGATGTACAATAAAGGTGTATGTCTGTCTGTCTATTTGGTTACTTACCTATTAATAAAAGCTACATATTACAAAATAGATACGCTTGAATTCAGAATCTTGCGGATTCTCGGATGATCATTGAGAACGTCCACCGTATTTTGCGTCATCTCTAAGAACAAAGATTTATTATTGCGGAGATTTTAAGAAGCCACATATATTCAAAATCGCTAAATTCGAGGTTATATATAGATAACACAAGAAGAAAAACGAAATAACCTGAAACCAACATCTATCTCTATTACTGTGATGAAATCTAAGAAATTTAACGACAACAGACGAAAAATGGGAACAAAGAAATTTAACAACTCCAGCAATAATTCAATTGTTTGATTAAAATAATAATAAGTAGGTACCTATAAAGTACCTATGAAGTGACAAAAAATATAAAGAAAAACAGTTGGTTAGTTACGAAGAAAGTCCCTTCTTAAAGTCCCTAAACGTAAAAACTCTCTCGTGAAGTTTCCTGGTAGGTCCTACGACTTAAAAGCCTTAAGACTTCGTATTTTCATTAGGTTTTATTAGTCTCCTTAAACGTGAATCTTAGTTTGAATGTAACTAAAGGTGTAAACACTGTTCACAAGCTTATGATTACTTCGATCAATTCATCATTACAACCCTTTCTTTGTCCCACTGTTGGGCACAGGTCTCCTCTCAGAATGGGAATGGTTAGACCTTAGTCCACCACGCTGGCCAAGTGCGGATTGGCAGACTTCACATGCCCTCGAGAACATTAACGAACTCTCAGGCATGCAGGTTTCACGATGTGTCCTTCACCGTTATAGCAAGTGACAATTAAGTTTTTAAATCGCATATAACTTAAGTATAAAAGTAATTGGTGCGTGCCGCTTGGATTCGAACCCGGACCGCTCGAGTGAGAGGCGAGTTCGATAGTCACTGGGCTGTCACCGCTAACTTCGATTAATTACTGGCATAGTAATGAACATGTAACCCAAGTAAAACGAGTAAGGTTTAGACCATGGTAATGAGACCTTGACTAAATGATGGGTAAAAAGGCGACTCAAAAAAATTCGTAGAATCCAATATTTAAGCTTATCGTCGAAGACATTGGTGTTTCACTTACACCGCTCAGCTTAAATGAATACCAGAACCTATCTGTGAAAGCAAAGTGGATGGTGGCCTTCGTGAAATACCATCAAGCTTGTCGTCTGATCTACGCACAATTATCGGTATCCACAACCTATAGGTCCTCTACAGAACACGGAAATGTCTAATAGATGAAAATGTACTGCAGTACAAAGAGCCATATTGAAGCCATTGAGATTCAACTATAAGCAAATGTACCTATTAAGTATTTTGGTAATTAACTCAATGCACAGCAAATATAGAATGCAAACAAGAAAGTAAAATTGAAACCTTTGAAAAACTCATCATAACATAAACATTAACAAAATTATAATAAACAAATAATGTTTTTCCACTAAAGTAAAGAGGAACAAAGTGGAAAAATCCCGCTTCAGTATACTGAAATTTTGTGCATTCACAGACAGACAAAAGGCTGTTATTGTGCTCTGTTTCAAAGCTATAATTATACCAATTCAAACCTCCAAGAGGCACACTAGAGAAAATAAAAGTTAACCAACAACCGTAATACAGTTTAGGAACTGAAAATGCTTTGGAACACAATATATAACCCGATAAGCTTCGTATGGCTCACTTAACTGCAACCCATGGGATTATATACCTCATTCCCATGATCAAAAGCACCATTTCGCGTAGCACTAAGCACCACTCCCGGCCTGAACCCAATTTGCACTTCACGTATGACGTCACCACACCGCTCGTATTATCAAATAAATCAAATTCTACTCACGCAGCAATGCTTTTCGAAAGCGGCCAGCGTTCCATGGAAGCTTGGTATTTCATGTTTTCGATCTGCTTTTTCAGTGCCTCCTTGTCCATGGCTGCCAGTACACTGGGATCCATCGCGCAGAATCTGTGGTATAAAACACCCACACACAAGTTAGTGTCGTACTTACACATCGCTAGCACTGTGGGCGTGCAGCCGTACACTCGCCGACAAAACACTTAACTCTACCAATTAAATTGATATCAAAATGGAAGTTTGGTCCGAAACGGGAGCGCGGCGGTCCGTTACCGAATTAGAAACACTCGACCGAAATAGACGCATTACTGGAGTGGGACGCGGAAATAAATTCCACATCGTATGTAAATTTGATTCTGACTGTACATCTCCCGTTTCGCTCACACCGTAAGGGGAGATTTGTAAGGGTGTGCGTGTATGTGGGTGAATTATGCGCGCGCATGGTGTTACAGTTTCTATGACAACCCCTCCACGCACACAGTGGAAGTCTTGCGCAAATTTAGTTAATAGCTGCATCCACTCGAAATACCACTTAGCGATTAAAGGTATAAAGTTGATTTTGAATTGGACTAAAAAGTGTAAAATTAATGAATTAGGCGTAATGCCCGGTAGTCGGCCGTGTTTTGTATTCCATTATTCTTCGTCTGTCGTACTGACGCCAACGCAGCGGGGCGGCATCTGTCAAAGTCTGACGAGCAATTTTGGGCTTTTAAGCCAACATCTAAAGAGTGATTTTCGGGTGAGTTTATTTGATAGTGGAAGAAGAAACTGTGTTGCCATAAGCGTGTACACACGTAGTTCTAATGAACGCAGAGTGAGATGCGTAGTGTGGGACACTTTACCGAGTAAGATCTATAAGTAAAGTCTTAGATCACATACCGCCTGTATGCGTTTAGTTTATAGAAAGGCGTTGGACTGCAACGATGGTTTAAGGCGTTTAAGCAATACCATTTTATGGCCACTAAACAGGTATTCTCATGTAGCTAAACAAACGCACTATCGAAGTCGGCGTCACAAGGATTTATGTTTTATATTCTGTGGTTTTATATTGAAATTGTTAAAAGTTTTCGACAGTTGATGAAATAAATTCTCACGCGATTCTCATTTCTTTTGAAATGTATTTTTTCGTCATCGACGTATTGGTCTTAAGCTAGAAATTATTTTCAAAATTGTTTAGTTCGGATTAGGTATGGTTTAAACTCTTCTAAATACGCATAATGTCAAGTCAATGTCAAGTCCGTCATTGAAATCGAGGACCAATAAGGACCTAAAAGGTGTAAACGAAACTATTGTTATGTCTAATTCCACGCAAGCGAAGCTGCGAGCGTCCACTAGTATTGTTGTAAATTTAGTTTTAATTTACTTTACAACCCGTGAACAAGGCGTAGCATCCTCATGTATTCTCGACTCTACTCCCTCTCTCTACTCCTGCTGGTAGTTCGTGTGTTGGTGTGTTTCATTGTTATATTATGTGCATGTTCTCTTATGTGGGAGGGAGATGCTGTGTGAATGAGAGTCTACACCACTGTACATCTTGATCGCTAATTAATTTAAAACTAACTAACGACTGAACTGACGAAACTGAGTAACGAACGAACTGAAAGACATCTAAAAATCTGAATATCGTCAAGATTTTGCCTCTGTATTTTATACATCACATAGGTTTCTACATTTTATACATCCAAAAAGTTTTTTACCGGAAAAAATGTGAATGTAAGGTACATTCACATTTTATACCAAGCATCTATTTACCGCAAAATCCCAACATCGCATCTATTTCCAAACCGCAACCGCATCAAAGAGGGCTAACCGCATACCTTTCTACCGCCTTCGCATTATTATTATTTTAATTTATTCCATCTATCTCTGAATTTTCAGGTGGGTTTGTTAGGTTAGTATAGTATTAGGTGGTAGAACCTACATAGAGTTAGCCCGAAGCAATACGACCACTACCTACCCAAATTGAGTACAATTCCTGTCGAGAAACCGTCACCACGGTACCTAGTACCATTTCTACCGTGTAGTAATAAATAATAAATAAATACCATGGACATTCACACACGGCCATCTGACCCCAAATATAGGTACATACTCGTACATATTATTTAAATACTTAAATAGATAATATTGACATCCAGACACAGAACAAACACAAGTGTTCGTCATACGAATATTTGTCCTGAGTGGGATTCGAACCCACGACCCCTGGCGCAACAGGTGGGGTCACTACCGATTGCGCCAACGGGTTATTGTTTTTAAAACAATTGTAGTCCGATGGAAAGGTGCGGTTTCCGGTTACACTTCTTTAGAGGCGACCATCTTAGTCCTCAAGGGTAGCAACTCATCTGTGACTAACTTGGAACGAGAATCTTACTAAATTACTCACTGGATTTATTACTAACACCAACTAACAGGACTTACTATCACTAACAGTACCTAGTCCTCATACCTACTAATGAACTGACCAACTAATTTTCTAATGAACTCTCTCAGCTAACTGGACTAACCATCCCAATCCCTGTTTGAGTCTTGTTCAAAGTCAGTCACAGTTGTCATGGGCGGCAATGGATGGGTGGTGCTGCAAGCTCGTTTGCTATCTTATATCCATAAAATAAAATAAAAAGTTGTCATGGGCGGCAGCGGCAGCGGTTGCTATGTTAAATTTATTACAAAATATGTTCATTGGAAATGTAATTTATTGTATTGTATATGTCGTATGTCTTTACTTACAAATTGCACTGTTGTTCACTCACATACACGTTCTCAACTCAACTGACCTACGCAGAACGCAGTGCCACAGACTAAATATATCGTTATGCTGTGAAAGTACAACTACCATATTTAAAATGAATACTAGGTATTCTCACCGCACTTATTCAGTTTTATAATGCGAGAAACCTCAGCGAATGTCACTAAAAAGTCTAAGGATCCAGGGAGTGATTAATATCCTTCCTTCTTCCTTCAGATATAACGTCTATCCTACAGATAAGCCTCGTGTCCACAGACTGGTCGCTTTGTAAACGGCAGCGGCTATTGTTATCACGGAAACATCTTGAGACTCATTGTTTGGTTTAATTAAATTTTTTTCTCAAGACCATTCTGTTTTTATTACCCGAAAAGCTGTGTCTCACCGTGGGATGGGAAACGGTAGGTGATTGAATAGAAGATAGAAGGTTTAAAACTGTCTCGTTGGCTTAGTGGTTTAAGTAGTTTGTAGTTACCTAGACTTTCGTTAAGCATGTCTAATCACCTCATAGCGAAATAAATTATTTGACTTTTTGACTTTTGACAAGCGTCTGCTAAGCGGTGACAGCCCAGTGGCTATCGAACTCGCCTCTCACTTGAGCGGTCCGGGTTCATACCCAAGCGGCACACACCAATTACTTTTCTAAGTTATGTGCGATTAATGAAATTAAATGTCACTTGCTGTAACGGTGAAGGACACATCGTGATGAAACCTGCATGCCTGAGAGTTCATAATAATGTTCTCGAAGGCATGTGAAGTCTGCTAATACGCATTTGGTCAGCGTGGCGGACTAAGGCTACTCCTTCCCATTCTGAGAGAAGACCCGTGCCCAACAACGGGACAAAAAAGGGTTGTGATGAAGCATCTGCTAAGCTTGAGGGCTTGAGTTCGATACCCGGTCCGGGTATTATTGAGTTTTTAAAATTGAGATTGGCTCGTGTATAGAATAGGCTCACTACTTGGGAAGGGACCTAAACATAACTAGTGAAAAGTGGGTGGACACTGGACACACACCTTGCCTACCTCTTCGAGGATTTATAGGCGCGATGTTATGTTTCGCTTACGCGAAATGTTTAAAAATATCGTAATACCGTTTTTTAAATACATACTTAATAGATATTGACATCCAGACACAGAACAAACACAAGTGTTCGTCACACGAATGTTTGTCCTGAGAATTCGAACCCACGATCCCTGTATCTGAATTAAATTATATTTTCATCGTTTATCTCTCTCTTGTTGGCTATGAAGCAACACCATTTAATTCTGTGAGTTGACCTTTGACAGTAGGTATACAAACTTAGTTTATTCTATGAAGTCATAAAATATAAAAGTATGTAATCAAAATACAGAACAGCCTAGTTAAAGTTTGGTCTTATAATTATACCGTTAAAAAAATTTTTTTTTAAAAGCTTTCATTTTTAAAAGTCATTGGAACCAAATATGTGTGCCAAATTTCAGCTCTATAGCTTTAGTGGAAGTGGGTGAAATATTGATTGCAAGATTTCAGGACATACATACAAGATACAGTGAAGTTAATTAAAAGCTTTTAAAAAGTACGGTTAACATTTTTTTGATGCGATCTTATTAGTCCTATCTGAGACCAACTTGGAACGAGACTAACTAATTATTACTAAACTGGACTAACTGACGATATTAGTCCCAGGTTCTTATTCATAACAAGTTTATAAGCCTTCTATATAGTGTTTTATCAAACTTTTTTTAGAATTCACAATTTTGAAGACAAAACGCTCAAGAGCTAAAATGGGAAATTTATTTAAGGACGGGTTCTCTCCTTCACATTTGCGTTCCTTCAGATTACTCTACAATCCTGAACTAACTGTTATTTAATGTTTGTGGTTTAAAAATAATTGCAGAAGAGATGAATGGGCGCACTAGATTCCACCATAATTAATACACCATAGATAATAAATTAACAACAACGAAACCTTATTTACCCGCTCCCACGCCACTTAATTGTTTAGCGGCATGCATAAATAAATAGACGAACCTCATTAATTAGTCTTGTATTACTTTACATAATTATTAAACCGTACTTTAAATAGGTACCAAATACAAAGCAATAGCGATAAGAGATCTATGTGATGTGACCAATGTAAGTATGTGAAGTTTTTTTTATTCTATTCAATTTATTTAAATTGTATCCTGACTGCTGAAACGCGGATCAGTTTTTGTACTCCAGACATGGATTTCTGTGTGAATACGACCTCTCCCCGGGCCTAGGTCTAGACCTAGTATGGCCAGACAGCAAAAGTCCATTAGGAAAAATCACTGTTATACCTAGGTTAGAGTTAGAGTTATGGTAGAGCCTGTCATGAACACATCTCACTCTCTCCTGCTAGCAAAGTGTTCATAAAAGGCTCTCTGTGAGAAGAGGTCGTATTCTCACAGAGAGCCTGTCATGAACACTTTTCACACTCTCCTGCTAGCAAAGTGTTCATGACAGGCTCTACCATAACTCTAACTCTAACCTAGGTATTACAGTGTTTTTTTCCTAATGGACTTTTGCTGTCTGGTCATACAGACCTTTACGGCGTCACCGAATACGACTGCTATAATGCAATATACGCAATTATTCGTATGCACGTCAGTGCGTCAATATAGTACCACAGTGGTACAGCTAACTCGACTGCTGACTGCGTTCACTGTGCGTGTAGCGATGAGTAATTAACCTTTTGGTTTGTAGTGTGACTACATAAGCTTGGGACTTCGTCTGAATGTCGTCGTGTCATCAAAATAAGTTAAGTGCCTACTAGATGGAGTAAAAGCTTATTAGCTTACTACCGGGCAAGATTTCTGTAAGATATTTTTCTGCTAAACCTGTCCTGGGTTTGATCTCCGGATCAGACAAAATATTATTGAGTTTTTCTTAACTTAAAATTTTCAGTGCTAATACATTGTTTTTTGCAAGAC
Source organism: Carterocephalus mandan (assembly GCA_018250895.1). Taxonomy (NCBI): domain Eukaryota; kingdom Metazoa; phylum Arthropoda; class Insecta; order Lepidoptera; family Hesperiidae; genus Carterocephalus; species Carterocephalus mandan. Next base: position 396 of record DWTT01002416.1, on the reverse strand, counting down.
CCGCAAGACAGAGTGTCCAATTTGCATCGTGTCATCGGAAGAAATTAATTAATAGACTAGGATTAAAATATTGTTTCACTGGCTTACTACTGGGCAAGATTTCTCTAACATATTTTTCTACTTAACCTGACGTTTGATCTTCAGGTCGGGCAAAGTAGGTATTGTTGAGTTTTCTAACATTCTTTTCTAACAGAAGTAGTATATAGTCTAGCATTAGGCTCACCACAATATAGGTACGTAGGTAGGTAGGTTTTGGTATCATACCTTAATATAACGGGTTAAAGTAGGTGTTGTGTAGGTTTGCTTTGTATTCGCTGCGACCCATAGACGTCCCACTGCTGGGCACGGGTCTCCCCCATAGACACTTCTGCGGGAGGTCTAGAGCATACTCCACCA
>DWTT01002415.1:0-10112 GCA_018250895.1 Carterocephalus mandan | reverse complement strand
ACCCTCTACGATCAACCCCTATTTTTCCATCGCGATTTTTATTTTTAATAATTTCCTTCAATTATGATTGGCAAAACTACGTTTGCCGGGTCAGGTAGCTTAGCTGCTCGATTTGTAATAAAAAAATACATAAAACCCTAAATTTTAAAGTAGTAGTAGTATTGGTGGTAGTGGAAATGGTAGTGGTAGTGGTAATTGTAGTGGTATTGGTAATGGTAGTGGTAATTGTAGTGGTGGTAGGAGTTGTAGTAGGAGTGGTAGTGGGAGTGGTAGTGGTAGTGGTAATTGTAGTGGTAATTGCAGTGGTAGTGGTAGTGGTAATGGTAGTGGTAGTGGTAGTGGTAGTAGTAGTCCACACACTTACATTAAGTTCTCCCAAAATATTCAGTAAAAAATATTTATATGGCAAGACAACGTTTGCCGGGTCAGCTAGTACTTCTATATTATAATTCATAATACACTTCTTTTTAATTACTATGCCAGTTACCTGACACCATTTTTGGTTTTATATACCATTTTACAATACATAGTAAATAAAATAGAATTACCCGATTACCTCAGCGTATATTATTATAGTCGTTGTTTTAGGTATCAATATTAGCTATAACATAAATATTATGTTGTACAGGTAGCAAATACCAACAGATATTCTAAAAATACCCATCAATAAAATTTTAAGAATTTTATTAATCTTCGACAAGTTTTTTATGAGTCAATTAAAGCCGCCATTAAATGTTCCAAATTCACAGACTGAAACTGTACATACGCACACAGGTATATGCTAACGAAGAAACAGAAATTAGGTCGCTGCTTGTAAGTAGTATTTTTGCGTACGCATAGTATAGTATTTACCTTGTGTATAGCATTTGTGTAAGGCGCTTATATGAATTAATTATATTAATCTAGCGTATATAATATACCTGTAAGTGTTCAGCGTACAGTAGTCCCTTGAGAACTTGCGTTCGCCGCTTCAATGTGAGCTGACTCTCTAGGGCACTTTCCAGGAAATACTTGAGGCGTCCCAGCGGCACCGAGTCAGGTAGGACTGACAATGCCTGTGAATAAATTTAACTATTATAAACGGCTTCGATGTCGGATGCAAAGTCAAGTGGTTTAAGTTTCAGTATCTTTGACCAGGCATTTAATAGGAATAGCATGTGGAAGACAAATATTATGTACAAACATTTATTCCATATTCTCATTATTTACTACCAATAATAGGAAAATAAATGTGATGAGATGAATAATAGGTATTATCATCATCATCACAACCCTTTCTTTGTCTCACTGTTGGGCACGGGTCTCCTCTCAAAATGAGAGGGATTAAAATTTTATTATAATTTATAATAGGTATACTAGTTGTGATATTGAACAACACCAATGCTTATTTACGATATTTTTGGTAGGTGTGTTTGGAATTAATCGTCTGATTGCTTAGGCTTACACTTACGAAAACCATCGTGTAAAATATCCTTGTTTTTTTTTTTTGTATCAGCGACTGGGGCCATATTTGACAAACACGATTAACAACAAGTCGATTTACATCAAATCAATTTTAAAGGGAACACAAACGCATTTTTTGATGCTTTAATGCTGATCTTTAGCGGGCCGGCGGGCGCGGCGTGCTCGGGCCGTATCAGGATATTCCATGCCTACCTTCAGGGGAGATATGCTGTCGGCGTGTCTCTCGAGGATGGCGAGGGTGGTCTCGAGGTCGGGCAGCGCGGCGCGCGGGTGGCGCGGCGCGGCGGCCAGCGGGCCGGCGGGCGCGGCGCGCTCGGGCTGCATCAGGATCCGTATGAGCGTCACGTATACGTCCGCGCCGCGGTCGCGTGACGTCACGCTCACTTTTTCGCAGTAGCGGATCGCTCGCTCCACGTCACCTGCGATATGATATAAATGTAGCGTTAGTACACTAATTTTTCGACTCGTCCTATTTAGTAAACAATCTCACATATTTTGTGATTTAAAAAAATTTATTAAAAAAATTATTAAAAAATTATTAGGTATACAGTAGAAATAGTCATTTCCAATTATTTATTCTTTAAACTTATATTTCAATAAAAAGCAGAGCCAAGATTGTTTACCAAATAAATAAATTCAATAAAAACAGACTTTACAAAAAAAATATTGCAGGAACATTAACTCATCCAATCCAACTGCATACACCCAACATCCAATGTGTAGTAGTTTACAGCTATGTCGATTAAACGTCAATTACGTCTTAACGCAGAATTGAGATGTTGACAGTTTTTCTTAATATTTAATAGCGATTGGCCGTTAAATTACGTCTGTAATTCTTACAAACACAGCATACAAGCGACGTTAATCACTTACTATCAGGCCGCTTGTTTGTTTGTCTGTCTGTGGTATTAAAAGAAGCACTCACCAAGCAACTGCACGTAAATCGCAAGAGCCTGCTCATGTCTGCCAAGCTTGCCCAAAATAATAGCGCGCTCTTCAAATAACGTGTCGTTGGGGAAGTGCAGAATCACCCTCTCGGGTGTATACTGCTTAGACTTTTCCAAAAACGCTACCAACTTCGACTTGATGTGTTGCATCTCCTCCTCAGTAGAATTCGCCTTCTTATCCGTTATTTTCTCTCTGTACATGCTTATTAAGGCATCGTGGAACAATGGGTTCGGATCGTTCCACGTATGTATGACGTGCTCCAAGTAAGGGATGACTAGAGACTCATGCTCCCTTAGCAAAAAGTCAAGCACTTTAGGGCGCGGCAAGTTTTCCACCTCTACTTTATCCTCTGTGAATATTTTCAAGCCTTCCTCGGGGTGTTCCTTTAATATCCAGTCGGAAAACTTGAATATTAAATTTATATGGTCAGCACCTGGAAACAGAACGATTTCATTACTTTCTGACTAACATTGACTATAGTATAGTAAATAACGAACTCTAAATATTATACTCTCTAATAATTATCTTAACGCCATGCCTGTCGGTCCACGTACGGTCCCATGTAATTGGTGGTGAGCCTTTTGACATACGATTCCAAGATCTCATTTTGATTTCCAATTTCTTTGGATTTCGCTCTCCCGCTGTTGACGTGACATACGTTTGGCATAGAAATTATAAAGCGGCTTTTAAATTGAAGTAGTGATCGCCGAGTAGTCAAATTTCGACTAGTTTTTCTATAAACAACACAGACTAGCAACTCATTTGGCGGTGACGCGATTTGCCCTAACATACAGTATCCACATTTTTCCATCCGTGATCGAAGAAAATCCACAAAATTGAATGTTTGAAGATTTGCTCCTACCGAGATGCTGCAAGTAGTTCTTGGTGCGATGGTAGCCCTTGAGACTGGAGTCGGGCTGCTGGGCCTGGTCGCGCAGCAGCTGCAGCGCCTTGGTGTGTTGCCCCTTGGTCTGGTACAGGATGATCAGCTCGCTGTGCTTGCCGTGCTGCAGCAGCATCCGCTCCGCCTCCTCCAGCCGACAGTTGTTCAGACGCAGCAGCGGCGCCACGAACGCGTCGTTCGTCTACAACAACCGGTATATTATATATAAGGAATAACGCCTCATCGTTCACGGGGTTCTGTACGAAATTTCGTTAAATGAAGCATTTTGAAATCCAGTAGTATAACATCGTTAAAGGGGTTCTGTACGAAATTCAGTTAAATTACGTGGTTTAAAATTCAGTTACTAAACGCTATACCTATTGATTAATTTTAATAAAAGAGCCTGTTTAGGTTACTTTAATAATTACTTCAAAATTCCTAAATAATTTCAGGGTTATGCCGAAATTTTATGTCTTCAAAGCTTAGACTAGTTGTTCGTGAATTGATTGTGAAGTAAATTAGAATTACCTGAAGGTAACATTTCAGAAGAGTGGTGTCAATAAGTTCGAGTAGCTGAGTGACGTTTCGCTGTGCAGGCGCAGGCGCAGGCGCAGGCGCAGGCACGTCATCCTTGCTGCCGCCCGGCTCCGGCGAACTCTTGCCAATATTCCTCCTCAACTCCACCAGATACTCTATAAGCGCGTTGAAAGCATTCTCCAAATCTTTCCCCTTCAATTTCTTCACATCGCTGTTACCTGGCTTATTATCTAGCTCTGGGAATAGCTTGATGACGTCAGCCGGGTCGGTGTTGAGTTTGATGAACTCTTTCATCGATTGGGAGTAGTTTTTCTCATCGAACAGCTCATATGCAAACAGCCTCTGAATGGAATGTATCGTCTGTTTCTTTTCCTCTGCAGTGCAGTCTGATAATTTCTGAAATTTTAATTTTAGAAATTTCTATTGCAATGTTTTACTTTAAATAAACTTATTCATTCATTCTTTCATTCATTCAATATTGGCTAATGATTGAAAACCTCCGTTTAAGTAAACTTTCTCTGATTCTAATAAAACTTCTCGCTAAGAAATAAAGTAAGGACAGAAAGAAAAACTTACATTTAATAGAAGGGACATGGTTCCCTTACGATTCTTAATCCGATAAGCTTTGGGAAACATTGTCAATTGTTTTCTACAAATATTCAGAAACTTAAGTAATACAACACAAAATACTCACGTTTATTGCGACTATTATTTGAGCCTGCCTTTTTTTTATTTTTGTGTGAAACATTTTGTGGAATATACAATTTATACAAGCAAAGAACTCAGACTTTTATATTGTAAAAAATTACATCAAGAGTGAGAGTACATTCAATATCAGATTACGTGCTAATCTACGAATATGTCGATTTTCCTGTTTCATTACACAAAATTTGTTATTTTAAAATCACGTTATTGTTAAACGAATTAATGAACTTTGTATCATTACAGATAAGTTCATAAACATACCGATAGGCAGAATTGAATTAAAATGTTTTTTGGCAGATATCAAAATCATAAATAGTTTTTCAAAAGTTTGAATATTATATTTAACCCATACATAAAATTAAGCTCACCAGTAATACTACTATTTTGTGTTGTATTTTAATACTCACTCTAACACTTCTCCTACTATTTACACTAATTGGATCACACACAAAATAATAATCGTGTAGATTTTATTATACCAATACCATCAACAAGAACAAAACTCTACTAGTCTTATTTGACTGATACACGATTAAAATATATTAGTATATTTATTACATGTTTTGAGGAAAATTTATTCAGTAAATGACATTTTCCTCCGAATTCGCTTTGTAATTATTGTCTACAAAAGAAAACATGTGCCGATCCATCCGTGTTAATCAAAATCAAAAGTTTGACCCGCATTTAAAATCAATATTATTGGCGGAAATTCGAACCTAGTTCTAAACACTCAGATACTCACTCATACTCAGATAAACACTCAGATACTCATCACTTAAGCTAAATTTCACATGCCTCCTTTCGCACACTATTATTGAAACGGATGCAGTTTTCTCTTCGCGTATTAATACATTATTAATACAGAGATACTTATAAAGTAAACATTTTTTGTAATTAATTCATCCATCAGCTGACCAGACTTCTCCTACTAATCCAACGGTTTCCCGCCATGTTAACTTAGAGTCGTCCGTCCACTTTGTTGTAACTGTATGTATATTATTTTGCTATACAAACGCGGAAATTCTTATATATTAGTTTCCCATAGCAATTATCAATTTAATAAAATCGTTACTTACTGTGAGATCTATGGCTATTTGGAACTGTTTATCTTTGAGCAACTGCTGCCTCTGCTTTTGAATATCTACCGCACTCAGGCACCACACTTGCCCAATAGATGCCACAAATATTAAACCACGCTTACATCTGAAATGTGCGTCGTAATTTAAAATGGTATCTATATTAAACTAGCTTAACCCGGTGCTCCGCCCGCGATTTTTAGTATCATTAAGGGATGGTCTAAACTAAAATAATAGTTTTACCTATGAAATCGGACATTTTATAACCAACCTTTTCAGATTTAATTATCTGTAGATTGGCACGCAAATCGAAATTCAAATACATTTCATTCGAAAGCCGTATTAATTTAATTTTAAATTTAGTCATTTGTTTTAGATAGTGATTCGTTTTTGTGAAATTGTGGTAGTTTTTGGCGTGTGGTATTTTCGAATATGAGTGAAATACTGCTGCGCAAACACGAAACATTTAGGACGTTAAATTGTTACCTGCGAAGAAAAGTGGATCTTGTACAACAACCGTACTGACAACGAAAAAAAGGATTACTCATGGGAAGATGACGGTGAACTGGTCCACCAGACGGTGATCCAGTGCCGGACTTGTAGGAACTTAAAATTTCGTTATTAAAATTTAATCATATATGCAATATAAAAATGTAATTAAAATACTCCTGTTATTAAGAAGCGCCCGCGGTCATGCGGCTTGAGACACGATTGATAGCTTTCAGCTGCATTCTGCTGCTAGTGGCAAATATGTATTTCTTAAACGCTTCCGTGCTTATCTGGGCACTTGGTTCAGGTTGCTAACGGAAGATAACAACGCGAAAATTAGGCGCAGATCAGTCGATGACGTAGCTACATTAAACACATGCTTCTTGCAGTAGCTCATTTGCACTAGTCGAGCAACAGGCACCAATGCCGTGATTATTTTAATTTTGTTACTCTCACATAAACAAATCAAAGATTCCTAGCGATATTTGGCGTTCAGTGTGGCCACACTTTATGGTTATAAACATGAATATTAACTATTTGTTTTAGCCGTTCAAGTGTCGCAGGACGCGTCGCGCACTAACGTAGTGGAGCCTCAGTATAACGCCTCCACCAACTGGAGCAGCAAGGTGGACCAAGCGCCAGTTTACTCGAATATGAGTAGAGACCCTTGCGCTGCAGTAGCCGGTTGGAAGGTTGTTGCTTAACTTAGCTTTTTAACTCCTATAATAAGAATAATATCATAGTTTGTTTTACATACATACCACAGTTTGGCAAAATTGCTTACCTATACATCAGTCTTGCTTTATTTAGTTCAGATAAAGTTTGGATAAAGAGAGGGGGCTCAACAGTCTGAACAATTACTTGGTCTTGTAGCAGCCCAAGAATAAATGGCTCATCCCATACTGGAATCAAAAGGTTTTTTTACTTTACATATTACAAATATATTAGTGCACACAAAACCATTTATAGTATAAGTTAGTATAGTTTTAGATAGAAGATTAAGTTGTTAAAAAGATTATAATTATGTAGTTACCACAGTATTAAATAATATATTATAATTCTACTTTTAACCCTGCACATACCTACAGCAATAGGTGCTTCATTCCACTTGATCGTGTTTTTAATATCAATCTCCTTCGCCTCTTCTACAAGCACTGAAGTGTTATCACGGCCTAGTAGAAATGATGTTTCTGAATATTTAGAAATAGTTGGCTCCAGGATTCTCGAGCTGCTTGTAGGAAACAGTTCTTTGGGATTCCCTGAGGAGAGCTAAAATAAAAATAAGATTTTAATATTGATCATATTAGTAATTCCTATTATTTAAGATCAAATCAGATTTATGTTCATGTTAAAGTTTAAGTAGTAATTGTAAAATCTTTATGGATATAAGTTTAAAAAAAGAACCTGCAGCACAGTTCATTCCTATAACAGACCCTGAAAAAGTCTCAAGGCTCATTCAAAAGCAGACGTTGCTAGATCGCCTGTAGAGAAGTGTTACCTTTCAAAACAGACCATAATTCCATAAAAAATAATTATTACATTATAATCGCCCTGAAATGAAATTATGGAAAAATATTCTATCTCATGACTCATGAGGACTAAGATGGTTGCTTCTAGAGAATTTTAAACAGAAACCACACCTTTGTAACCAGACTACAATTGCTTTAAAAATATTGATTACATGGTAGAAATTGTACTAGGTACCGTAGAAATTGTGCAAGCAGGAGGTACTGAACGGACATGTAAGTAAGTTCTACCACCTACCAACCTTTTCCAGAAACATAAGTTTCTAGACAGACTAAAGCCTAGCTAAAACCAGTTCACCACCTAGTGATGAACTGTTCATTTCGTAAAAATACTAACATCAAACAATGTGTATTCCCCTTTAAAACCAACACACAGGTACTGCTGACCCCATGCCATAACTTTGGGTACATCTGGTATTGTAAAGTCAAAAGGGTGTTTTTTGAATTCCCCATTCTTTCCAAAGTAAAGCTGCAGTTTTCTTCTCACAGCAACACACAAATGTACCACTGAATGAGATTCTCCTGTCATGGAGGTTGCCGACTGAAACAGAAATATTAACATCAGAATCTTGATAAAAAGATGGATAAACTGTGAACATTTCCACACTTTGAATTTTAATAAAATACTAGCTTTCCCCGCGGCAAGCCCGCGAGATAAGGTTTTACGTTTAAAATGCATTCAATAGCAAGCTTCACCAAAGATTACCATTTCATAATATGAGGGAGCCATCAATCATCAAGGAGGATTAATTGATTAAAAATTAATTGGCACAACCAACAATTTAATGATTATTTCAGTGTTTTTTCATGGGAACCATGCAATTTTCCAGGATAAAAATTCGTAGCCTCTCTTCAATCCCTATTTCATTTCATTACAATAAATTACATCGGATCATTTTGTTGAGTCGAAAAGAAGGACAAACCAAAAAAATAATCACATTGAAATGAAATGATTATTGCAGTTTTTTGACCAATTCAGGGGAACTCAGAAATTTTCTGGGTTAAAAAGTATCCTGTGTCATTCTCCTAGCAGTAAATCACATCTATGCAAAGAATTATTTTAATTATTCGATCCATCTTTCCTTTTAGAAGGCCACAATAGCCAACAAACCAACATATTTTGTTTAAAAATCCAATTATTATTATGGGATATTGTCCACTTCTATGGGAACTATGTAATTTTCCAGGAGAATAAGTTCGGCATTTAGCAAAGCGAGCATGTAAATGCCTATGCCGAAACGACTGTGTATGCGCAAAAGAAACAGCTAGCTTGAACTGTTTTTTTGCGCGTACCTACACAGCAATTTTTAAAATTATGTATATACTTTTTTTATAAATTAATAAAATAAATTTTTTGTTTTATTTTCGTAAATAATTTTAATACCTTGTAGTCTAAGGCGAAGAGAGAAGCACCCTTCGTTTCTGGCAATGTTTTCACCAATGGAAAATTTACTCCATTAATATCATATGTAGATAAAACATTGTCTGTCAAACATATCAGCAGGTTGTCCTCTGTAATTAACATTTGATAGTAATCAAAGATTTGTCAGGTTCCATGGAACCTTGAAATAAAGCCTTATGGGGGTATTAATTGATTCAGCATTAAACCTACAGTGACATGCTAGAATAACTTTGATAAAATCAAATATTTACTTACAGTAGTACTTAATCTCATATTTTATTAATTTAACACTGATCAAAAACTGCTATATTTATTTATTTCTATAAACAACTTTACTGACACCTCTAAAGATTACAATGGGTGGATTTAATGCCTTATTGAATTTAAAATAATTATATAATTTAGAAGCAAAACATTTAAATATCTTAATCTTAATTTTTTGTAGGCATTTAAATGATGAACGAATATGTTTGTCCTCAGTGATAAGTATATCTTGGAATTTGAGTGGGAATGAGTGTTATTAGCATTTATTAATATCCTCACACAAACCTGGTACGACTTCTATTTGCTGTATAGGTTTCTTACTAAAATTTTTACAATATCTGAGAATCTGTAACTCATATTTTTGATTTCCATTGTTTCCAGATAATGAGTACATCAATAGATGACCTTGTCTCGTACCCAAAAGAAGATTTCCATCTGAAATTATTATTATATCATTTTTCAGATACTATAGCACAAATAGAAAATGTATTAGTGATATGTATTAGTAAATTATGATGGCAGTAATTTAAATTAAATACCCACCAGAACGTTGGCAGTTTTACCTCTTTGAATAGCCAAGCTTAGTATTCGAGTTAAGAAGCTGCCAGCCCTCTCGCCCCTGAACTAGTATTTGACTGATCAAAATGATATTTATGAATGATTTCATGTCAGCTGACCAAGAACCCAGTATTTCAACAGCAAGCCCCAAAGTCAAGTCATAGTTTCCTGAAATATAACTATACTAGCTTTTACCCGCGGCTCCGCCCGCGTGGGAATAGGGAATTAACAATGCCATCTATTAACAACATCCGGAACTA
>DWTT01002414.1:0-10113 GCA_018250895.1 Carterocephalus mandan | reverse complement strand
GACTGACTGACTGACTGACTGACTGACTGACTGACATATCAACGCAGGGCCTAAACTATAAGGGTTAGTAACTTGAAGTTTTGCACAGGGGTTCCTTTTATAACGTAGGGGAGCACTAAGAAAGGATTTTTGAATATTCACCCCCTTAGGGGGTAAAACGGGGGTGCAAAGTTAGTATGAAACTTTGCGGTTTTTGTAGTTAGTGAATGTCTAATTCCACGCGAGCGAAGCTGCGGGCGTCCACTATATAGAATAAATGGTAAAGTGTGTTTGTTGAAATGTCCTTCTTCTCCGCCTCAACGGAATGATGGATCGTCGTGATTTTTGCATAGATGTAGTGTGCCTGGAGAGTGACATAGGATACATAGGTTTTTATCCCGGAAAATTGCACAGTTTCACTTAACTATCGATCAATTTTTAATCGATTGACGTCTATATCGGATTATGATCGGTGCCGTAATGGTAGAGAAACTCTACAGGGAAAATGATTTGACGCGGGGAAAGCTAGTTTAACACTTAGCTAGTTAGATCGCTCCGACCCATAGACGTCCCACTGCTGGGCACGGGTCTCCCCCACAGACACTGCTGCGGGAGGTCAAGAGCTCCGCCACGCTGCTCCAATGCGGTGGAGGGGTTAGTGGCCAACCCAGTTGGTTAGATTAACGAAAATGCACTATCTAATTATGAACCTTGCGTGAGTTAGCGAAGTAATCGAGTGCTGATTGTACAGGTAAATACCAATAGACATGAAAATGAAAGGGAGAACAAAGAGACGAGATATGAATACACGTGTAACTGCTATAGACTATCTGCAACAAACATCGGGATAAAATTATAAATAGGCGTTGTAATAAATTGGATATAAGCAGCAAATCCCCCGGCTTTGTCCGCCCCGCTTTCCGCGGAAGCCTTCCAAGTCCCCGCGTATCAGATTAATGGGGCTCGGCTCTGCTGGGGCAACATCATGTAAATTATAGATTTTTTCTACGCCGATGGATGCATGATGTAATGCATTTATATGATTACATGATTATTCCAGTCTATGTTACATATACCTAACCTAATTATAGCTCTACATATACTCTTAACGTCGTCTTATTTTATTACCAGTCGATTCACTGAGTCAAATTTCTTAGAACATCGTTGTGTTATTTAATGAATAGTTGTTCTGGCTTCGGCATTCCCGTGAACAAAATTATATCTCATCCTTCTGATCGCGTCAACAAGTGGAAAATTGCTATCTATCTATACTATCTATACTAATATTATAAAGAGGATAGATTTGTTTATAATGTTTTCACACAAAACTACTGGACCGATTTCAAAAATTCTTTCACCATTAGAAAGCTACATCTTCACTGAGTGACATAGGCTATATAATATTACTAGGTGTAAATGAAACTATGTATTATTATGTCTAATTCCACGCGACCGAAGTTGCGGGCGACGAGTTAATAATATTAGTGAGCGAATTGATCATTTATTCCCGTTTCCATTTTACCTACACGAGTAAGATTTTAAATTACCATGTAAACGAAGATACGGTTCTACGGTACACTTCGTATGCCAATTGAGAAGAACAATACGCAATTCTTACGGCAGTTGACTTCATCGCATGCTTATGCCCGTTTAATGGTCGTCGGATACGAGTTCTAAGGTATCTTTATTATTCTGTCACGTTTTGCAAGCCTGTGATGGCGACCTCAATAGAAGTAAACATAAAGTTGCGAAGATTCCTACACTGACCGGTTAGAACATTACAAATTACATTTTCTAGTATTTTCCTTATCTATGTGTACAATCAAGTCTTAAGCCATATTTGACTTAAAAAACTATTCGACCAAAACCACTTATGACTACAAAATATTTTTGACTGCAATTAACTGACCGTCACAGATGTCGATCCTTTTTTATTAAATTTTAAAAAAGCCCAACTCAAACCTGACATAATATCCAAAATTGCTTGCAATATTATACACATTATACACAATATGCATGACGAAATAAGTCCAATAATCCATGTCAGCGGAAAGTGACTCGAATCTGCAGTTCAAAGCGGTGTAGGAATTATATTGTATTGTATCTTAAGTACTTTACAATTTGTTTTACTCTGTCAAGTAAGTAGCTTTATGTATGTATCAGTGTGTAGTATGAAGAAACCGATAAATTTCTTCATCTTTATGTGTCTGTCTTCTGCAAAGTACCCTGTTGAATTGAATTTTCTATTAGGATAGAGTTGGAGATATCAATAAAAAGAATTAAATGAGCTTGGACTTCGTTACCAACTTTAAAACTGTCTGCTTCTGTTGTACGTACGTATTACGTATGACCTATTATCAGCGGTGACATCCCAGTGGCTATCGATATACGCCTTTCACTGGAAGGCGTGTGGGTTTAAATCCAAGCGGAAAGCACCATTGACTTTCTAAATTTTGTGCGTCTAAGGAATTAATATCACTGGAGAGGCGGAGAAAACCATGAGATAGCTGCATGCCTGAGAGTCCATAATTCATTCATTCAATTCATACTTTCTTGAAGGCATTGTCTGCCAAAGGGTGGTAGGAGCAGTAGTACTGAATGTTAAATCTGTCCATTTTCTTGCTTTACATCGTCAGTTGTAGTACATTCTCAAGTTAACCTGCGTAGTAATAATACTGTTCTCGTTTTTACTATCAATGGCTTAATGCGCCACTCGCTTAATTATGTCGTTCGCTGCATTGTTTATCTCTTTTTTATCTCAAATTATTCTAAACGTACGCACTTACTTACAAACTCAATAGTACATTAAAGTCATATGGCTGTTTTGTTTGTGCAATAACTACAGGAATCTTGGAGAATTTCTATCCTAGAGAGAGAAATGTTCCATTTTAATTCGTGGTCTGGACTTTATCTTTACTCTGCATTGCTATCAGAAGTTGACAAATTTCAACTTTTTAAACTAATTTTTTATCTAGACTTACCATCCCATCCAATCCATAAATTTTATGAGTCTTGTTAAAAGGCTGTCACAGTTGTCATGAGCGACAGCGGATGCTGGACGCTTGTTTGCTATAATGTATTTTTATATCCATAAAAAAATAGGACTAAAATATTTAACTGGCGTTTCAGTATTCGGCCGATTCATCCTATACCTAGTTGTCGCTGTGTAATAGGCCGATTCATCCTATAACATCTTGTCGCTGTGTAATAGGCCGACTCATCCTATACCAAGTTGTCGTTGTGTAATAGGCCAATTCATCCTATACCAAGTTGTCGGTGTCCTATAGGTACTAAATGTTTGAAGCTTTGCTTCCAACAAACCGGTATATCCTTTGGCTCGACTAACGAGCATCGCTAAGCGACCCTCACTACTGACCGGCCGATTCTTAACGATGAGTCAGACTACTTAACTTTTTGTACGCCGTCGTTCGGCTCTAGAAATTCGGCTGATAGCATAATGACCGTAAACGTATGAGGGGCGACTGTAAGGATAAATGTTTTGAACGGCGTCCACTCTATCGTTTATTGCTCGTTTTAAAGCATCGTCTGTTACTACTATTCTATTATCACTGAAATATCTTGAAAACTTTGATTGAACTACTAAAGTTAGTTATTTGAAAACGTTTTTCTTTGTTCTCCTCTCAGATTGGGAGGGATTAGTCCTTAGTTCACCACGCTGGCCAAGTGTGGACTGGTAGACACGATTTGAAAAACCTACCATACGGCAAGTAGTCCAATGGGACGCTTCTAGACAGCAGGAACAATTCGGCGGCCAGTAAGACGTTGATTAGCCAAGTAAGGTTGGCAAGTTAAGGCTGTTACGGCGTAGTTTTGAGACAAATACTTGATAGTTAATAACACAGTAATTAAGTTATCACAGGTTTTTCAAATGATCTTTTTTTTATGTGAATTGCTTAAGAATAGGCAAAGGCGGCATTAATAAAAAAAGAAGGCATTGAGACCCTCTAGATTTTTTTACATACTTATTTAACTTAAATGTTATGTACTTATTGTAAAAGAAACGTTACATAAAAATGAGCCCTGACGAAGCGTGAGCCGAGTATTAGAAGCCAGAGCCTTTTAGCTAGTCAAAGCCTAGGAAGCATAGGAGATTGTATCATGTCGACCTATGCCTAGAAAACAACCTCGAAAGTGTATAGAGGAAATAAGTCTGGTTATTTTAGACTTTTTGCCCATTTGCCCCACTTCAAGTGTCGTAATTTAGGTGACTAAAGTCATCTAGTGAGTATGGCCGAATAAAAACCGATGTGTGAATAATAGCCGAGAAGTTTTTACTCTCAGTATGTCGCTAACGGCCAAAATAACTTGCAGCCCGATTCTGGCACTTACATAATATACACGAACACCACTAGACTATAATAGAAAAATGCTTCAACATTAACATCAAAATAATTATGTTTTTCTTCACGTACCTGTAACATTTTTGTAACATTTACTGTATTGTATACCTTGTGGTTACACCATACTCCACCACTCAAGAGGAATTAGTGATAATATTAAAACACGATAACCTCCTTGACATGGGCATTCACCCATACTTAGTAGTGCCATGCTGGCCAAACGTTTGTTGACAGTGTTCTTGCTCCACAAACACCTCTCAGACATGTTAGGTCTGATGCATCTCTGGCGATGTTTATTTCACTAGAATATAAAACAAGCAGGCTATATTTACAAGACAAATCAACAATGCACAGAGCCTTAGAGCTATGAGTATGCCAGTTTTATAGCGGCTTCCCACGTACCGCCATTCCAGGTTATCACGGACGGCCTAAGACGCCGGTCGAACGCACCGCTACAAACATACCTGCCTTTTACAGACAGCAGAGATATACTCGTAAGATAAGATATCCTGCGTGCGAATCCACGTGCTTCTATCTGCGAAATCACGCACTGAGGGAAGCCACCCTTCAGAATTATGTGCTCTGGCGAACTCATGTTCCGATGTGAAAAGTTAGCGCTCCCACACAAAGACGAGAAAGCATTGCTCTGCAAATGAATCATGAATTAGATTAAGAAAACTTAATCACAAAAGCAATTAGAGATTTCCGAAACTTGTTTTTCGTCCGGTATCAATTCAATTATGTCAGTAATATTGTAATAATTGTTCGATCTTTTGACACTTTAACGATAATGGATTAGAATAATTTATTTAAGTGTTCATCAGGTAACAAGACAAGCTCCATCATATCGCTTTTGCATGACATGACCCTATTGATATAGTCAGACACACGGAAGACAGAAAGAAGGTCAGACACATGCGCGGGACATCTGATTAGATGCATTTACCGTCGTGTTATAAAAAGAAAAGAGTTATTAAGTTACTTCATTTTCTGTCTGCAAATGTCTTTATGTCCTGCCGTTTTTTTTTGGAAAGAATTATGTTCAAAATTCAAGTGTCGGTGTTCCTTCCTCTTGCGGGGCTGTTACAAATCTTTTTGCCTACTACACTGCAAAAGTTGGTTCCGTTGCCTAATCCCTGGATCTATTTTGGAACCATTGACTGAGCAGAGTTTTTATGGCATGAATGCATTGGCAATAGCTTTTATAATTAGTTGGTATTTCGTGAATTGCGATTCAATTTTTTTTAATATAATACAGACGGACAAACAGGCATACGGGTCTGATGGAAAGCGGTCACGGTCGCTTATGAACGCGACACCAGGGCTACACATCATCATCACTTTATACTAAATATGAGTAACATGTGATTTATAAACTAGTCTTACATATATGATTCCCGTTCCCTCCCTCATGCCATGTCTTCGTTAGTTGCGATTTGTTTGTTTCGCAAAGATCGTTAACTTTACGTAGTTTTACCCAGCAACATGACTCGTGAACGTTATGTGCTGTTAACAGATAACATAAGAAATATAATGATCCACTTTGAGAGTTTTTAAAATGTCGTTACGGACGTTTGCGGACCGAACAGACGGTGACATCATTTTATAACGTGAATATGATGTAACCGATTGTAAATCGTATGCTTGTTGTGATTTTTTATGGTAAGAAAATAAACAAGTCAGTTGAAGATAGGTCGATAGGTAGGTCCTGAGTACCTGAAGTCCTGGGCTCCTGGGCTCAATATCCCGAGGCTAGAGAATATTACATTGGCGACGAGGATAGGATTCTGAGGAATTCTCAGGAATTACAAGAAATGTATATACGCTTCTTGTAGCAATCATTTATTTTCCAAAAGTGACACATATCGTCCATCCGGGCATAAAAATGAAGATATGAGATTGATGGATGATAGGTGTCAGTTTTGAAATATAAATTATTGCATCTCTCCCTCTCTCTCTTTCTATCTTCACTAACTTATATCTCAACTTCCGGCCGCCTCGCATGATGTAGGTAATTTCCGTAACGCTCTCGTCAAGCATTCGCCAGCTTATCCCCCAAATCAAGCGTGCCTAAGCAAGTTTTACTTCAAAAACGATAAGAATCTTAAGAATCACCAGGCAAAGTACGCAGCTACGCACATCCGTGCAGTCCGAACACGAGTGAATAGAATAATGAATAAAATGTGCGACCCGCAGGTGCCGCACCGCTGACCTGCCAGCTTCAGGTTTTTGTTTGAATATAGTCACAACTCGCGTTTTGTTTAATTTAAAAATCGAATTATTTAAGTGCATTTGAAATTTTTTACAATGCTTGAATATAATTATAAACAGTTTAGTAGCTATCATGCAATAAATTGTAAAATCATTTACGTTTTGGACATAATTTTTCTTAGTACCTACTGCAGTCGATACTGTATCGAGAACAACACAACAAGACAACTAATAAATAAATCCTGTGCCTACTGCGCGTGCGTTTTAGTTTTTGTAAAATCGATGATTTCATTTTGTCACCAAAAAATTCAATACTTTGTAAGTTACGCCAGTTCAGCCATTTTAACTCTCGTCTTATTCCTGTGGTAAATTTTCTTTTATGCCATGTTTTGAACGAACTATACTACTAACTATATTTCACTTCACAAGCTTAATACCTTAATGGATCGCTCGCACGGTACTAGTCTTAATGGATGCCGCCAAGAATTTAATTGTTAAATGGCTTATACGTTATTGCTCTAATTTTTCTCGTAGCGACATTACTCCATTTACATATCCCGTTAGCTCTATCGATTGAGTTAAAAGATAACAGTGGCTTACAATATAATCACATATACATTTATCTGTAAGATAATCCATACTAATCTATACTATCTATACTAATATTATAAATACGAAAGTAACTCTGTCTGTCTGTCTGTCAGATAGTCTAGACTCTAGAGTCTGAGAAATAACATATGCTACTTTTTAATTGGAAAAATGTGTTGTAAAGGGTTGAAAAGGGGGTATGAAAGTATTGTCTTTTTCAGAACTAGAGAATACAATTTATATTTTAGGCTGTTAATTAGATATAAATAAATATGGCATTTGAAGTTTGCACAAATGTAAGGGTGTAAAATAAACATAGGGGATAACGATTCATTACAAATTTGTGGAGCTATAGTTAACGCGTTAAGAAGAATCTATTATTATGTCTAATTACATGCGAGCGAAGCTGCGGGTGTTCACTAGTTGAATATAAGAAAAAGGATGGAGGATATTCTTTACTTACATTCATTTATTTGCAACAAGTCTGTAACTAGTGGTCGCAAGCGCGGCTGGCTGGAGGTTCTGGGTTCGACCCCGGGTCTATAGGTAGTATACCCGGTAGGTATAGCTGGTTTTGGATTTGGTCCTATAAAAAATTTCTCAAAGAACAACCAATTCCAAATCAACTCAACCAATTCAAAAATCCGCATCAATATTGAACCTTGAAACCTTGTTTTTGTAAGGGCAAATAACATGAAGGAACAGACTAAATTGGACGATAAAATTAGCCGTGGCTTCGTATTCAATATTATTCATGAGTATTTTGCCCTAAAGAGCTCGGAACATGCAATGGGTGGTTTTAGTTTCCGCGCTCGTAAAAATTCTATCGAATCCAAGCTTATCGATAGATTACGCAACGATGTTACCCTCGTGATAAAATGCATAAATTCTGTTGGTCGGTTCGGGGGTGTAGTGTTTGATATTGGAGTGTTTTGCTGAAAATTAAAATGTTGTACATACCTGAACGGCTTGCTTCTTGGACTAGATGTACAGTCGTTGGTCTAGAGGTGGTGAGCGAAACTAACCTAGGAGTCTTGTGTTGCATCCACTGGCTAATTGTTATTGGGTTTTTCTAGCTCGGATTCTGGTTTGTGTGCGAGGTATGGTAATAAGCTCACCACCTGGGAAAAGTTGGTGTTCTGCACACCTGGCTATCCCATCAATAGAGACGAATTATGATTGCCTTCGAAGAGGTGAGCCATACCAGGCTAATCTAGGTATTCCACCATCAATCTTTCTAATTATTATTTATTAACTTTAAATTTGTGTACCTACTTCATGATTACTATCTCATTCTCATTGTATATTCTCATTCTCATGATTACTATCTCATTCTCTATTATCATCGCATTTGTGTCTGGTTTATCAACTGTAAGCAAATTGCTGACTAAAATAAATAAATAAATAAATCAAATTGGAGCACCCAAATGCGGGAGGAAGGATCTTTCATCATCATCATCATCATCACAACCCTTCTTTGTCCCACTGTTGGGCACGGGTCTCCTCTCAGAATGGGAGAGATTAGGCTTTAGTCCACCACGCTGGCCAACATTATGAAGAACTCTCAGGCATGCAGGTTCCCTCACGATGTGTACTTCACCGTTACAGTAAGTGATATCTAATTTCTTAAATCGCATATAACTAACATAGAAAAGTCATTGTTTGAACCCGGACCGCTCGAGTGAGAGGCGAGTTCGATAGCCACTGGGCTGTCACTGTAGGATCTTTACCTATATCTATTTGGGCTTATAGGCGATATTATTCGGCCGTGTAGTATTGTTTTAGTATATGTAGAGTACAGGTTCCCTTCCTACCGCAAGATAAGGCCCGGGTTCAAGTAATTTATTACGGTCCTCGGATGTTTATACCTTATCCTGGAGGGAATCGTAGTCCACGAGAAATATTGCCTGTCTAGCCGCTATCAATAGCAGGTAGCAGGTCGATGACCTCACCGCTCTGTATACATTTTCATATCTAGGCTTTACATGAATAATTCATTGATAATCATGTTTGTAGTACTTAGCTCAGTGTACTCGTAAGCTGTGAGCTGTAAGCATGAATCCCGTCTGTGTTTACTCAAGGCGAAAAGCAAAATAGGCTTTAGATAGTTTCTTTCTGTGGAATCGAATGTACCGATTTAAAAAAGTACTATTTTTTTTTTAATTAAACTTTTACTGTACTATTTACGAAGCCTGATTCTAGATATACTATTCCTCATAAATGTGACTATCTAGTACATAAAGGTGTAGTTAAATCGGACTGGTCTGTACCAGTAATATCTGTATATTAGCGTGTTTAAACAAAAAACAAAATTTTGGGCTTTATAATTTTAGTATTGATATTTAAAAAGGCTTTAAGGAAATATATTTTAACACTGAATGAGTCGCATGAAAATTTTCTACCCGATCTACGCGTTCTAGGTATTCATAGCATGTCCATGTAGCTCGGGACCAGAATAGTGCTACGGTAGCCCCTGCCTGTCGTAAAAGGGGACTTCTGGGGTTGCGGGCGGTGAGATTGACCCCGGGAAAGACGATGCTGTTTGTGGCTGCACAGCGTTGTGTAAACCGCGAAGAGCCCGTCTTGGGCGCAGCGCCGGAGGGCACCGGCGCGTTCTACAAGAGATCCAGGAGCCCTCCTGTAGCGCCGGAGTAGACCACCGAGCGGGTTTTAGTGGGTGAAAGTCACACATGACCCGGCGTCGCTCCAACGACGTTTCCCACTCATTAAACAAAAAAAAAGGTATTCATAGCATGGCTTAGTCAAAGTATCATTGGAATTGTTTATTAAATTAAATCTACTTCCATCCATCCATCCATCAGCCTTTTGAGGTTCACTGATCAGCCTTTTGAGGTTCACTGCTGGACATAGACCTCTCCTAAATGACGCCAATCCGACGGTCCTGTGCCTTCTGAAACCAGAGGTTTCCCGCCGTCTTCTTCAGGTCGTCTGTCCACCTTGTCGAAGGGCGACC
>DWTT01002413.1:0-10113 GCA_018250895.1 Carterocephalus mandan | reverse complement strand
TGTACTATATTTCGAGTCTGCGTACTATAAAAGATTCAAGAAGTGTGAAAAAAAATATAGCTTGTAGGTAAGTATAAAAATAAATAATTAACAAAAATATCTTTGACATCTTTTTATCTTTCCTTATAAAAACTATATTTTTAGAGGATACTATATATTTTAATAGTTTATTTTGAAAAATACTATATTTAGTCGATAAAATGTTGGCAACCCTTAGTCATACACACCTCTATCAAATAGTACCTGTATATCCCTTTAAAGAAACACAGGCGTGATGTTATTTTTATTTTAAAAGTACATTTATGTAGCCTCGAATTGTACTATTGAATTGCCTACTGTAAAAAAAACTAAAAGCTATCACAATATATATGTAAGTCTAGGTTCGAAGTTCGAATCGAAGAAAAAGCTAGACATCACTTAGTTAAGATTATTGTATTAACACTATTTATAGTAAAATAGGTGACAACCTATCAACTAATACAATATGGAAACAACTATTACAGACTTTAAGAATTATTCATTATTATTATTAGGTAAAGAAGTAAAAATAAGTTCCCATATTTATATTGTTTTTTAGGACTGAATACAAGAATTGTTCAAAAATATTATTTAAATTTTGAATAAACAATTTTTTCATTCAAGGTAACAAAATAACCATAGCTGTTAAATATTTTAATTTGGATTATAGTATATTCATCGATAAAAAATAAAATTCAGACGAAAAATTATCAGTAACTCTTTGTTTTACAGAATTATTTTAGGGTAGGTATTGTATGAAACATAAAAATTGAACTAGCATTCCAAAGCAGAAGATACAATTTTGAAATTTTAATAAATGATTAAATTATTATACCTTCGATGTAACAAAGCATCAAAAGAGGCCCAAAAGTAACATTTTACGAAACGTCAATTTTATTGCAGTGACAAGTTTTTACAAGACTAATGATGAAATAATCAAAATTTCTCGGGCATATTTTATTTTGTATTTTGTGAATAAAAAAATTTGTGAGTAAAACCATATAACACCCTTAAGACCAAATTTATAGATTTTCTATAACACAGTCGGCACTATGCCCGACTATTGCTATTTAATATGTTAATCTGAGCAAACATATTATGAATATTAAAATGGTTCAGTGAACGATGGAGAACGCACCAACGGACAAAATAATCACTCGATATGGAAAGCGGGTGCTCGCGGTCGCCTCTCATTGCAGCGGCGTACCAACTGTACCAACCAACTCAATCCACAAAACCAGTATATATTTTAACAAAATGTTCATTTCCTATATAATTATTGTGGTACACCCGCAAATTAATTATTTATGGGGAGAGTAGGTATGTACAAACGAATCAAAATTTAATTTTATTTTGACATTAGGTATCTACTCGTACGTATACGTACCCTATGCTTGAAAACGAATTTGATCTATGTATTCTAGTTTTGTTATATTTGTGTAAACGAAATATGAAGTTAAAAAAAAGTAAGATTAAAGCTTCAAGGTCAATGCCTCGTAAAGCAAGTTTAACATTTGCTTACCAAATATACTTAACTACGTGTTACCATATCCTCATGTAAACCTATGTCAACTAACATTAGATTCTTCAGTTCATTCTTAAACAGTCACAGCTGGTACCTACACCTGTTTTTCTTAGTAATATCTTTATACTAGAGCTAAATAAATATAATAACTAATTAGTATGATAATACCTTGTTACAGGCTCTGAAACTTCGTTCATTCAAAATGAGAATACACCAACACCATCAGCGATCTTCGTCATAGTCTACGTATAAGGAAGTGTCCAAGATGCAACTACGAATAACTTCTGTTTTGGCGCTGGTCGCCCACTTATGTAAGTATTCACTTATTCCCATCCTTCACAATACAATTTATAACCAGCTGTCTTTAACAAAACTAAAATTTCGTCGAACGAAGTAAAATGTACGTCAATGCGTCGAACCAATCAATATTCACTTTAAATTGTGAGAGCAGTAGGATGTGAGTTTTTATTCGGATATCGATAAGCACTACCTAGATTATACAACAATAACATTACCAGTTTGAAAAAGCAAAAACAGAACAAATAATGAAAACCAAATACGATACAGTTTTGATAACGGATACAACGCAAAGAGTCGAGAATTTGTTTAGGAGAAGGTAATTGGAAAAGCATAAATTGGACGGAAGAACGATCGTCGACGTGTATCTAAGGTGGACTATCTCAGCCCACTTGACGGCAAATGGTACGGAAATAACAAGGATATAGCGACACGACCCCATTCATAGACACTTGCCTCAGTATCGGAGAGCAACACATTGAATAGAACATAGGAACAACATAATATATCATTAATTTTAATATTATAATGATAAGATAAGGTTTATTAGTTTATATATCGCTAATCTCTAAAACAATTGATTTGGTTCTAAAAATTCTAACTGTTGGAAATTCTAGGCTTGATTTGATCTTAAACCATCCCATAAATCTTAGAATAGTTGTATAATTTTATAATTTATTTAAAAATCAAACGCATGACCACCACAACTCAGACTCATGATTCTGAGTCTGAGTGTTTTCAATGGCAGCTGTGGCGTCCACTAGTATTGTATAACATGTTATACAATATTAGTGGACGACCGCAGATTCGCTTGCGTAGATATAACGAATGTTTCGATTATAATTCCTGACCTTCTCAAGGAAATATCTGGAAGAACTCTACCCGTTGAAGTTCAAATAGAAGAGGTACTGCGTAAAAGTCCATCCGCTAGACCATCTAATCTAATCCAAGCATAGTACCTATACAAACATGGAAATTATATACCTACTCTAATAACAACATCCATTAAAAAAACTAAAAAGACGCTTTTATGTAACCGAACTAAATATGTTTAAATATTGCAGTTTTAATATAACAGACGGTTTAATGTGGGCGAAAATCACGTTTAAAAATTCCGTTACTTGTCATGCATATGTACATATGTATGTACCTACCAATATACTTGATATATCATCACAACCCTTTCTTTCCCACTGTTGGGCACGGGTCTCCTCTCAGAATGGGAGGGATTAGGCCTTAGCCCACAACGCTGGCCAAGTGCGGATTGACAGACTTCACATGCCTTCGAGAACATTATGAAGAACTCTCAGGCATGCAGGTTTCCTCACGATGTGTCCTTCACCGTTATAGCAAGTGAAATTTAATTTCTTAAATCGCACTTAACTTAGAAAAGTCATTGAGTGCGTACCGCTTGGGTTTGAACCCGGACCGCTCGAGGCGAGTTCGATAGTCACTAGGAAGTTAATAATTCGTTCGTTTCAATAATACATAGGTATTTTACAAAAAAAGAAAACTAAAGAAATATAATGAGGTAGTGATGCACATCACGTTACTTAATTATTAACAATACTTATATTACTAACATTTAGAATTTGCGATATACTCTGGCGGTAAGACATTTCCTACGTCCGTCCCTCACTTCACCTAACACAAAATGCCTAATAGTAAATCTTTATTTACGCGTTATGTTAATTATTCAAACAGCATTAACAATAGCATGATCAAACAAGGTAAAATAAGAGTCCTTACTGTAATATACACGAACTTAAATAAACGACGTTACACTTCATTAATTTAAGGATACGCGTGTTACAATGACTTTGTTTGTATCTTCCTATTTTTAAGCGCACAGGGGTACTATCACAGATCATTTACCAGCCAATGGCTCTGAAGTAATGCCTTCAATGTTTATTTTTTATCGTAAGTTTTTGATGCGTTTATTGAATGTCCTTGTACCTGTGTACACGTGCTTGAGTAGCAATAGCTCTGAGATAACAAGTAGGTACATTATATTAGTCAACGATTTAAAAAAATAATCGTTTGATGTACTAAAAATAACTTTTAGCGGGTATAAATTTCAGTACCTATTGAATTGAATATGGACAATTAAGGATACTGGCGCGTCACAGAATCCTCAAACATTGTGTCTTGATAAGTAACATTTTTTCGTCAGTCATCTTAGGATCAATCTTTCTTTTTCCAGGTACCTCGGTATCAACCAGCGGCCCATTCTACGATGATAGTAACAAGCCAAGCAACGCGGCCCCCGCTAATAACTTCCTGACGCAGACAGTCTATGGCTTCCTGGACTTCACGACGACTATTGGCAACACTGTTATGGTCTTCTCGCCTCAGTCAGCCCCGCCTCCAGGTCTAATCTTATTCTTGTAGTTCTATGAATAACTCTTTAATCTATTATTAGTATCTTTTATGGTTTAATTTCCAATAATAACTGTATCATTTCACTTGAACAGTGGTGGATTCAACAACAGACATTGACAAGATCACAATTCAGTGAAAGAATCTTTATTATGTCAATGTTCCACTGATGAACACGGGTCTCCTTCCCGATATTTCTTATGTCAGGCGTATCTCAAGACATACCTACCTGAGAGATCTGAAATCTACCAATCTGCACACTTCGAAGGCAATGACGTAACATTCTCCTGTTCTGAAAATACCAAAGATTGATTGATTATGAAATAATTATAAAAGACAAATTAATTATTTCACATAGATGCGGCACAATTAATATAAATATATATAATGCAATTTTATTAATATATATACAAAGGCTTCAATTATTTTATCGTTTTGTGTGTAACTCACAACAGCCTACGTATTGTTATATTACTTATTTTAATATATACTTACCATATACTTTTATTTCTTCAGAACCACCGAAAACAGAAAAATCAGTGCAAGAAAATATCATCGAGACTAAGCCACCGCCACCATCGATTACTAGTGTAAAACCAGAAACAATCAAACCAAGTAAAACTGTAGATAAAAATAAAACAAACAAAGGTGGTGTACCACCTGCTGCATCCAGTGCTATTTCTGTAGTAACTTCACCACCAAAGAAAGAAGAAAAAAATGCCAATAGTCAAAAATCTAATATTAAGGAACAGAAACAAATTATTACTAAAGTCGAAGTAGTCACAGGTCCCTCTAAAATTGTAGAACCTCCCAAATCACCTCAACTTAAACAAAATAAACAATCGGGATTGGTCAGCAAGAGCCAAAAAAATCATTTGGTTAAAAGTGTTACCAATGTAGTAAGTAGTAAAGTTGAAGTTCAACAAAACCCACCACCATCTGTAATTAGTTCCAATGTTAATCGTATCGTCGAAATAAAATCTAGCCATGGTGACGATGAACCAGCTGTATTAGTTACAAACAATAATATCGGTGAGCCTGAATACGATTTCTTGTCTCGACAACCTTCAGAATTTGTAGAAGAGACATATAAGGTGATCAATCTACGACCATCTAAAGCTCATGCTCAAAAGGCAAAAAATAATCTTAAAAATAGGCACCAACCAACTCCTCCTCCTGAAGATGATGAACATCCTTTAGGGCTTGTAACAACACTTGGTGGTACAATTGTAAAAGACGGGCTAACAACAGTTCATGAAACTAGTGTTATCGGTACATATCTGTCAGGAAAATATGCTCAAGTTTTAAATAGTAATTCTAAAGTATTACCAGCTGGACATAGAGCCAAAATTGCACCAAGTCCAACCCATAGAATACATAAAACCGTTGGACCTGCTATTTCAAAGAATCAAAGGCATCATTTAGAACCTACTCCTTCTAGTAATGACGATGAGAATAATTCAAATAGCAAAACTACACGTAGACAAACAAATAACAGTGGCTCATTTAAACCAAATCGACACAGATCACAAAACCATGATAATGAAAATGTTGTTACGCCTAGTCCGAATAAAAAGTTTAAAAATAGGAATTCATCACCGATGCAACGATCTCAAAGGTAACTTTTCATGTTTAACACTATGACATTGAACAAAATAGCAAAATTCATAAAATGTCATACTAGAACTAAACTTCAATACTACAATCACGAGTTTATTCTTATTTATGTTTAGTATCTAAAATATTGATAAAGATTAAAAAAAGCAATATTAAACTTCTGTTTATCAGTACATAATTTAGTTGACCAACGAATATTCATTAACTAGCATTCATATATTTTTTCAGTGAATCAACATCGCCATCACCACCATCATTTTCGAACAGGCGGAAGAACAATCGAAACTCGGCACATAAAATTACGGTGACACCTTCAACCAATACGGATAGCCAATCACGACGTGGATTTAAGCCTCGTATCCAGCCTTCAGCGGTCGAGCAAGTAACGCCAGCTGCGTCCACTAGCGTTTATAAATTCAAACTGAACAGGACCCCAGGATCAGGACGATGGCAATACAAAACAAGTCCCAAACCAAAAGTGACTATACGGAAATCTAATAATGGTGATGATGAATCAACTACGCCAAATCCAAATCCTCTTCTCGATGACTCTTCAAATGATATTTCTCTACAATCAAGATCAGACAATGACCTCGAACTATCAGGATCACAAAGTGGCCCGGGTACTCTAGTTGATAATGATACTGAAGATAATTCCATTGAAAAACCACCACCGGTTGAAACTTTAAAGGTTGAGATCTCTACTCCAGCAGATTTCCGAGACGTTTACTATGAAATAGCAACTCTTAAATCTCCTTATACATTTCAGGTACAGTAAAATAAATTCATATAACTAATATTTTGTTATTAAATACAAACTCACAAGCTCCTTTCATTTTGTTTCAGGTTGGTCGTGTAAAAAACACTCGTATCATTACAGTGACCACCACTATAGAAAAACGAATTGAACCCACCATATCGTATAATCCGCAGAATTCTCTCAACGAACCTTTGACGGAAAATATTTTAGCGACTGCTTCTCCATATGGAAAGGATCATTACCTACTAGACTCCAGTATAGTTACTTTACCACCTATCACGCTATCATCTGATGTTGAAACTCCACCATTGGAAACTGTTACGGAAACATTCAGCACTACTCAGAACATGCTTAAAACTCATATTCTACCAGTTGTAAGAGATTCTAATATAACAAATAGTTTAACATTTATCCAAACTTATCAAGTCACCAGGTTTGTAACAGCAACTAAAACATTACCCCCAATGGACTTTTACCAATTCATCCCTAGTAAAACATTAAAAGAATTTAACAGTCGTCTTGATGAAGCTGGGTCAGAATTACACCTTGAACTAGATTTTGGAGATAGCAATGAAGATGAGGATGGAGTTCCAAGGAGAGTATTTCCACCAGAATTAGATTTAGCGAACATTGGATCTGAATTTGATCTTACCGAAGTAGATAAATATCGACTTCCAGAAAACCATTTAAGGCTTAAGAAAGCTCATGGTCAAAATAAAAATAACCAAGTAACGGAAGCCCCTCACCCTGTAACGCCAGCGTTGACACCTGAACAGGCGCAACAGCTGGCTCTTCTGCGTCTACTTAATCCAGCAGCAGCTGCACAGATACCGAATGTTGTGACGACGTCTAAACCTGTACTCAAATATGAAACCATCTATGAATCACATGTTATACCAGTATTTGATGGTAAGAACACAGTGCATAGCACGATTTCGAGGCCAGTGGCTACCGTTACAAAAACGGAGTACGAAATAGGAACTAGCAGTCTTCCAGCCTTACCACTCCAGCCATTGAATCCACTTTTCCCTCAGCAACAGTTCACTGTCACTTCTACACCAGTCGTTATGAACACAGAAGTAACGGCGACGGATAGTCAGGTTCTGAAACTGACATTCGGCGCAAAGACAGTTTTCACTACATTATACACAACTAAAGTAGTCCCAACTGTACTAACTACCTACGTAACGTCGTCTATACCAGTGCAGCCAACTGCTGCTCCCCCAGGTTACCCGGGATACTTCCCCGCGCCGTTTGCGCCTTTCCCTTATGTGGGGTAATAATATCAGTTTTCTGAATAGGTAATTAATAACGCACAAAAAATCCTACAGTTGGACCATGTGTAATTTGTGACTTTGTAGGATTGTGATCGTGATAGTGAAGTGAAACAAACTTGGAAGACACTTGATATTAAAGTGCCTTGTTTTAAGTTGTTAGTATGTAATAGAACAGAATCGCGCGTGGAAAACTTATAAGTAAATCTATAAGATAAAGATCAAACTTTTAATGTTTTATGGAAGTTCAACAATGTTTAATTCCAGTTTGTCTTTAGATTTT
Organism: Carterocephalus mandan; assembly: GCA_018250895.1. Lineage (NCBI taxonomy): Eukaryota > Metazoa > Arthropoda > Insecta > Lepidoptera > Hesperiidae > Carterocephalus > Carterocephalus mandan. Next base: position 1,960 of record DWTT01002413.1, on the reverse strand, counting down.
TCTAAAATATACGTACATGTTATTATGTATAAGGAAACTATGTAAAGGAAAAATACGTAACACGGTCTTTAAAAAATGTGTAAATTATTAATTATAAGTACTTACTTTAATACATTCTTCTGTGCTCATTGAATTCTTTGTAAATATTATTTATATTCGTACCTTGTAAATATGTTGCAATTATATAATAAAACTGTAATTATTTTAAAAATAAAACCTGTAGATAATGTCTAAACTTTTTTTACATCTATCGCTTTAATAAATGATTTTGATATAAAACTGTGTTTCAAATTCTTAATAAGGATTAAATTGAACAACAACAAGATCTTGGCCAAATTATAGGGTTGTCCATAAATAAAATAAGTAATTTAACCAGATTTATCTGCTGACTTCTTGAAACCTGCTTGAAAGTCCAGAATAAATCTCAGTAAATTTTTACGATGTAACTATAATGTATTTATTCCTGTATCTTGTTTACGGCTGCCCAAGCTTAGACCTGAGGCTTATACATTAAGATGATTCAAATTATCATTTTATTATTGCTAGTCGATCAAGGGGTCGACTAGCAGAGAATGCCTATTGGCATTAAGTCCGCTTTAACTTAAACTCTAATACGAGAAGTCACATTTCCTCTTCCAGGAGTGCAGTACATTCCAACATCTTCTTCAAGACTGAATTCAATATCATTAACTACTAAGCACGAATATTGAAGATAATCCAGCACGAATATTGAAGATATTCGTGGTGGATTGCAGCAATGAGCTTCAATCGACCACGATGGCCTACTGCAATTAAAACATTATGGAGAAACTGTAACGTGCAAGTTTTCTCCAGACGTTTTCCGGATTCTTTACTGGTTGGCTGGTTAGCAAAAACTGCACACTCTTTTGCTCACTTGCTCTATAGGTGTGAAAACCATACAAAGAGGCCTTAGTGTTCTGCCCAACAGCACTCTATTATATTTATTTACACAGACGTTGGGCTAAGAGTGCATCAAAAGATCATAGTTACATTGGCTAATGAGGCAGAATTTGAGTTCTGAACCTGCTCCGGATGAAGATCACATTTTTTCCAATCAGGTACGAAGTAATTAACATTGAAAAATATACCCGAGGTAGTATTAAATAGTCCTTCAACGAGCCTTTTTATATTCACATTATGAAGCAGAAGAAAAATATCCAATTTACTCCTACATCTAATATTTCACAGAGTTGAGAGGTTTATTTCCCATGATATCTTAATTAAAGCTGTTTCACACCGAACCGGCAACGAAACAAAAGGGCTCCAAGTTATGAAACTAAGATTAATGGAAACCGTTATATAAACTTAATAAGTAATTTTCTCTTTTTCCTTCAAGTTATCCCTTGGAAATAACTCTTGAAGATTATTTGGATCCTCTCGTATCGCTTTAATAAAATAATATCAAATGCTACTTACATTATCATATTTTTTACTATTTATGTAACAGTAGGTAATTGTCTTTAAAAATAAAAATGTTGTTTTTAAACATAATCTTTTTTCTGCGCAATTGATGAACATTATTTTTTTCCATCTAATCGATATAAAATGTCTGGGAAATAGAGCCGTGATGTATCCCATAGTATACGATATAACAAGGGAATCTCTGGCGAGTATTGCAGGTACTACTCATTCTTATCGGTTAGCAAAATCCAACTGATTTTTTTCTATCTAATCGATATAAAATTTCTGGAAAATAGAGCCGTGATGTATACCATAGTATACGATATAACACGGGAATCTCTAGCAAGTATTACAGGTACTTCTCATTCTTATCGGTTAGCAAAACCCAGCAGCTAGTAGGTACCTTACTCGATCATAACACACCTTTTTTTTTAACGAGTGGGAAACCATGAAAAGGTACACGGACGTCGTGGGAGCGACGCCGGGTTATGTGGGACTTTCACCCACTAAAACCCACTCGGTGGCCTACTCCGGCGCT
>DWTT01002412.1:0-10114 GCA_018250895.1 Carterocephalus mandan | reverse complement strand
TATATTTAGGAAAAAAGTACAAAATTAAAGTCAACAGTAACAAATCAACGAGTAATGAAATATTCCTAATAGATTCAGGCCTGATTTACTAGGTAATTAAATAAAAGCTTTTAAAATGCAGTCCAATGAAACTTTATATAGATAAGTTATTCAACAATAGAATAATATTCTAGTTTGTTAACTACTTCAGAATTACTCCTAGATTTCAAGAAAAAAAGGACAAGATCAACCAGAGGGTGTCCTAAATAAATTTACTTATTACCTATCTACCTTATCTTACATAACACAAAAATCATGAGATCAGAGAATCACAAGATTTTTCAACTTTTATGACAATTTCATTAAATGCATCCTGAGCAGCTTTGGAGATGGTAATCAGCATAGCAATGGTATTATAATGTTAGGAGGTTAACTATGACTGCATACACTAAGTTTTTAAAACCAAGCAACCATCACAATACCAAGATTATAATGTTTAAGTCAAAATAAAATAAACCTTTATGGTTTCTTTATATTTTCCTTTCTCTTATCCTAGTTCTAGATTTATTCTTGTTACAGGAAAAGCCTAGCCTGACAGGAATAGTACTGTTTTAAACAGCCAGCATTAAAAGTGATTGATAAATACAAATCAATCAAGAAATAAAACCATTTAAAAACAGTATTACTTATTTACTGGCTTGTTGGCAGTCAATACCCTGCCTTCAGAGCTAGGAGTTGTGGGTTTGAATCTCACACTGAACAAACACTTGTGTGACGATTACTTGTGTTTGTTTGTTTGTCTGATATCTAAATAATGTATTAAAAAATATGAATGTATGTATATAATCTCTAACACCCTTATTACACAGGCTCTGCCGAGTTTGGGGACAGATGTCAGTGCATGAGGATGTCCATAATATTTATTTATTTACTATCAGAAAGGCTTAGCATGAGCCATACTTAAGATATTATTACATATTTATAGTACAAAACAAGTCTTCGAATACAGTTTACTATTGAATGGTTACAAACAAAAAGAACAAATCCATTGACCCAGATCAGCAGATCAATCACAGAGTGATTGCCAGTTTCTAAGTTATATGAATATTCTTGCTTGTGCCTCAGTCATTGCTTTCATTGTGAACTTATGAATAGTTAGAAGTTTGAATCCCTTCAGTTAAACATTTCTGTTTCCTCAACAAGTACATCATTCTTTGACTTTTTAAGTCAATATTATTTTAAGGTCTCGGTCATTTAGAATCAAATAAAAATTGTTAATTTTTTTGGTAAGGAAGTAGTTACTAAACAGCTGATTTTGTGTGTCATAAGTTGACACATGTATGCCACATACATTAAAATGTGCATGTATTAAAGTATGCCAAAAAAAGATAGAGCGCTTACTTCAGACGTCTTGGGCGGCGCGGAGGGCGCCTCGCGGCGTATTTGGTGCTGCGGCGTGGCGCCATAGCCGTGGTCGAGAAGGTGGTAGCTGATGGGCTGGCTGGGGCTGTCGTCGAGGAGCGTGGTGTGCGACGGGGACGCCCCGACCCGCACCACTACCTCAGCTTCGCCCTCTACCGGCCCTCGCTTCACCCCCCTCGGCATCGCTGTACCAGATTAACAATTCATTAACACACTAACCAAATATGTCATAATTTTATCATTTCGACCAAACGTAATCATCTCAATTGAATTAGTGAAGAGGTTAGGGGCGCCGCGCGCGCGGAAATTATAAGTGAGAAGCCTCCGAAGCGGAGTGGGTCGATACAAAATTTAACATGCTTTATGTAATGCCAAAGGTCCCCGGCAATACCTGCAGCTGTCCAGGTACGCTTACGTCACTTTTTCCATGAAATTTCCCCAAAATATCGACGACCTAGCGGTATTTCGTAGACATAACCGCTTTCCAAAGTGCGTCGCAAACATAAGAGAATTTCACACAAAACACACGTTATTTATTAGATATACTTACGAAAGGTGTAAGCGAACGATATCCAAATTCAGAACGATAAAACGACATTTAATGTTTTCGACGCAAACGCTACATTATCGAGTACTCAAAATAAAATGTCCGCCGCTTTGTTGGTCTCGAGTGAACTCGTGGACATCGAGGCGCCCTATAATTTTCAGTTATACGCCACAGTTTATAGAACACATATTTAATTTATACACTAATAACTTCACTCAAAACAAAAAATAATAAGAAAGCCCTAGTCCACATTTTATACTTAATATAAGAAAATGCAGAGCATTGAAACGACGACAGGTAGGAAGCTTTTTAGAACATCTGGCTTGCAAGCAACGTAGCAGTGGCGCGAACTACGTGCGCAGGCGCGAAGCGGCGGCAAACCAAAGCAACCCCTAGCGGACGCCGCCGTTCTCCAAATTCCTCCCCTCTTTCAATCAAGAAGCCATAAAAATTTAACGAATTTTTTAATTTTCGTTATGTGACCGGTTTCGTCTGGTTTTTGTGTGCTTGTGCGGTAACGCTTAGCTTACATGAATTTTTGTAACCATGTATATATTTTAAAATAATAAAATGAATTTATTACTTATTTAATGCATTTTGAAACAAATTTAAAATGAACTTGAATATTATGTATATTATCTTCTTTGCATAAGGAGAGATTTTTTGATGGAAACAATATCACAACATATCTAAGTTAACAAATGACGATAATTATGTATGTTGTTGCTAAATGTATCTACAAAAAGGTGTATCTAGCAACTACATATTATTATTTTAATATTTTTGATTAGTACATAATTTGATTGATTGTTTCCCCTATCGTAAAGTGAGGTGTTTATAAGATATTTCTATGTAGTTATTAGTGTGTTCTGTCATGTAGGCAACATGCGTTTTAGAGTATAGGTAAAAAAAACATAGTGTCTAGAAAAGCGGATCTAGGTAATCGATACGAGTAGCATCAGTTAATATTCAGATGCAACCCACTGCAATGCATATTACATTGACTAAGTACTAGTGGACGCCCGCAGCTTCGCTCGCGTGGAATGAGACATAACAATAGTTTTGTTTGTAATATTATATGGCCTATGTCACTAAGTGAAGTTGCAGCAGAAAGCTGTTTTTTTTAAATCGATCCAGTAGTTTTTGTGTGACAACATTACAAACAAATCTTTCCTCTTTATATTATTAGTATGTAATGTATAGATAAAAACGGAAAGAAATAATAATACCTGCTAAGTAGAGGACATAGGAACTATGTACTTCCTTGCCTTTAAATTAAATAAAAATAAGCGTCAATATTAAAGAGAGTACCTAGTAGCACATCCTTTGATTATACTCCAAAGAGAACATCATATCAAATATCCGAAATGTGCTTGGCTGAAAAGTATACACAAAAGTATAATGTATTTTATGAAACTTGAATACTTTTAGTTTTAATTAGTTAGGTAGGTATATAAAATTTTCATGTATTCATCATTCTTAATAAGGCGAAATATTTTAAGGAAACATCCTCTATAAACACAAATAAATTAATAAATCTTATACCATAGAGCTGCACTAAGGAATACCTACCTATACTATACCTATTGGAATATTTGAATGTAGAGGGTAGTTTTAGTGACCTTATCCAAAGCACAGTTTATCCCGTTTATTAACAAACTAATTTTTAAAGTGAAACTTTTTTAAAAAAAAAATACCTCTATGTACTAAAAATGCACAGCATGTGGAACCGGTGACGGCGGATGTGGTTTACTATGCCTGATTTGCTTAATAACATCCTATCAGAAGAGTAGACTTCGTGTGAGCTTATCAACTATACTTATAAATCTGTGTGAGCTATGGAAAGTGAAATTTCACAATCACTATACCTGAATTACTTATCGAATTATTTGAATCACTACGCCAACTTGTTTTTTTAATTAAAAATTTTATTGGAAACTTTCGAACGCAGTTAAAATCATATTTGAAAAATTGCGAGTCATCTTATTTTATTTATTAAGTTTTCAATTAAAAAAAATTCAAATGTTGAAATCAAATGGTAGTAATTTGAAAAAATTTGTATCAGTACCGGAAGTCAAGTTTATGAAAGCGCGAATGAAGAGGAAGTGACTGTAGAAAATAGATAAATTTCATAGACAAAATTAGCCCACAGATCTAACAAAACCTCATTTTTGCTTATTATCGTACCATAGAGAATTACACTACCGGTATAAAAAAATAAAGCCCGTAGAGGGAGGATTAATATGAACTTATACTTTATTCACCAAGTACGTTTGGTACTATCCGACTATATCCGATAGTACTATTTTAGTGTTTAATGATGTATATTAATTTGTCGTCAGGTATCAATAATTACAATTTTTGTTTTTGACCTAGTGGTCGCAAGCGTGACTGCTAAACTAGAGATCCCAAGTTTGATCCCCAGGTCGGGACCAAAATAGTACTACGGTAGTTCCTGCTTGTCGTAAAAGGCGACTTCTGGGGTTGCGAGCGGTGAAAATGGGAGCTCTCTTCGGGGAGGAGGTGGTTTGTGGCTGTACAGCGTTGTGTAAACCGGGAAGAGCCCATCCTGGACGCAGCGCCAGAGGGGACTGGCGCGAACCCTCCTGTAGCGCCGGAGTAGGTCAGCAGTCAGCAGCTTTTAGTGGGTGAAAATACCACATAACCCAGCGTCGCTCTCACGACGTTCGGGTACCTTTTTAAGGTTTCCCATACGTTAAACATTTCTTGAAGATATATTAAATCGGCCAATCCGCATTAAGCAAGCTTTGTTAACTACGGCTTTCCCAGCCTTCGATTCCTCAAGATTTTTTACCTAAGAATTTGTTATGCGAACACGGTTTTTTTGTACTAACATGTACAACTTCCTGCATTTTCTATATTATGTACAAATAGCATTCAAATTCATTTATTTATTTCAATATATGCCAATCCGCATTAGATAAGCGTGATGGAGTATGCTCGAAGAGTCTAGACCTTCCGCAGCTGTGTCGGAAGTCTGTGCCCAGCAGGGAAACGTCTTTGGGCTGTAGCATAGCATAGCATGGTATTTGTCTACGCTTAATGAATGTCTTTAGTACTTACTTCAATTTTTAGGGTTCCGTAGCCAGAAAGAAACTCGTAGTTACTCATTTCAAAGGATACAAGTTAATAATTTGATAACGGTACATTATTATTGAAAATAAGGTGGAGCTGAAGACAAGATACTTCGTATTCGCACCAAGGATTTTTATCGTTTTAATAGTAATTTATTTTATTTTTGTTTGATAAAGTCACTTTATTTACTCTCTGAGGGAAGTACCTAGGAACTAGAAGAACAATTCGCTCCAAACCCCGTCGGCACCGCTGCAGCGGCTGGACACTGCAAGCGCGTGCAGCGGACTTCATCGGTGGCCCGAAACCGCAGCCCCAGGGATACGAGTTCATCTCGCCATCGGAGGCTTGGATTCTTCTAGCCGTTTATAAAAAAGCAAATAGGGATAGAGCCGCAGCACGCGCCCCTGTGAAGGCTGACGGGGTTTATCCCTGGAGTCATTTATTAATTATAGGTTTATAAAAGGTGGACTTAATGCTTATAGCATTCTGTGCCAGTCAACCTTTTTTTTTTGTAATTGCCTGGATACTACTAACTAACTCCGAATTCCACAAGTGCGCCCATAGCGCCGCGGAAAAGGAGGAAATGTCTGTCTGTCGGATACCGCGAACACAGTTCCCTATATCAACTTTGTAACACATTTACCTACATTGTGCGATTTCCATATAGCTGCTAATGATTAAAATACCTTGCTAATCTTGTATAATGGTCCATGTCAAATTAAATACAGGTAAATACAGAAAACTATGCAGTTTTGTGACATGGATTTTCCAGTTATGACTGCATAGTCATAGCTGGAAAAAGCTTGACGGAAGACAATGTAAAGCAAAACAAAGTGGCTTTAACCCTCAGCTTTAACCTAACATCTATATAAGATTAGCTTATTTATATTATATATATTTAGATTTATTTATTATAATTAAGGATTAGTCTTCTTAGTGTTTTGCGGGCGGCACAAGTGGGAGCTCGAACCTTTCATCCTGTGTCCCCGGGTAATTAATAAGACGACGCAACGACGATGCAGACGTGGGTGATGACGTTTTCTAGTAGGAAAATTCACTCAATCTAAAATGTGCAGAGGTTATGCTAGAATTTTGACTAAATTTTGTTAATCCTCAGGTAACAGTTTTGTATACATGGCATACATACATAAACTGGAATATGTATTACATATTTCTATTTCGCGGGCGGTAAATCAGGTACAATAGAACGTATAATAATACTCTTCAACGCGCAACAGTTTTCGGCTTAGACAGTATATAAAATGTACTCTGTGGGTTAGACGGGTGATCTGTTTTAGGAAAATCTAATTAATAAATGAACGTTCATAAACACGTTTTGTGTTTACGAATTCGAACCTGGGACACAGCTCAGCGCAGACAGATCGATCACCAAACCCCAGTAAATCCCAGTAGGTAGTAGGTACGTACGTAAATCAAGTATGTACTTATTTTACACACAAATGTTCGAGTACATAAATCCGGACCATGACGCGAACGTTTTATCCACATATAAAAAAATCTAAATTTAATTTTCAAGTCATGCTTAAATATTTTTGTCGTGGTCCTTAATTTAATGTCACCAATGAGCCCAAAAACGATACTTCGTTTGATATCCTGCAGATTCTAATAATGACACAGCATTGGTCAATTGTTATCATTGAAATGAAACAGAATTACAAATTTAGAATCAAACCGAGCTGTGCAGCAATATGAATACACTAGATCAAGTCACCTTTCAATAAACACACACTCACGCACACACACACACACATAGAACAACACTTTCTTTGTACCTACCGCTGTTGGGCACAGGTCTCCTCTCAGAATGGGAAGGAACAGGACTTAGGCCACCACGCTGGTCAAGTGCGGATTGGCAGACTTCAGATGCCTTCGAGAACTTTATGCTCTCAGGCATGCAGGTTTCCTCACGATGTTTCCTTCACCGTTACAGCAAATGACATTTAATTTCTTAATAGTACATAATTTAGAAATTCGAGTGAGAGCGAGTTCGATAGCCACTGTACAGAAACATAAAGAACATTATACGGTATATGACTGTGACGTTGGCGCAATCGGTAGTGACCGACCGACAGCGAGAATTGCGCATGCATAGCACTATTGAATCGGAATAGAACTGAGGGAATTCTAAATCGAATTATTTCCTACGATGAAAAGTGGAAACTGTACGACAACCTGTTAGCGTCTCAGTGGGTGGAGCCGGATACAGCACCTAATCCATAGATGACGGTGACCACTTACCATCAGGTGGCCCGTATATCTGTTTGTCCGTCCTATACTATAAAAAAAATTAAAAAAACAGTGTGCTAAAAAAATACTACTCATAGGTAAATGATAGTGACTGTGTGGTGGACCAGTGCCGAACTTGTACATCACAGCTTCTTACCGAATGGCAAAACAGTGACGTCAGATGTTTACTGTCAAGAATTGCAAACAATGACAGAGAAGCTCACAATTCAACAACCAAGACTGTTCATTTGCGCCTCCACATTGCTTCTCCACTGCAACGCGCGAGCTCCCACTTCACGACATTTTATCGCAAAAATACAAGAGTTATAGTTAGAAGCTTTCCGTCCATACTCACCGGATTTTTATCTTTCTTAAAAAAGTATGAATTTAAGTATGAATATTTATGTATGTATATCAGTCTTAGGACAGGCTCTGCCTAGTTTGGGGTCAGGTGACATCTGTGATTATATCTATGATTTTTAATTGTTATTTATTATATCAAAATAGAAAATAATAGCCAGAATAACCTTTGGTCTTTGAATAGTGTTACGCACTGCCAATTAATTGCAGCCATACATTCTATCGTTTAATTAATAATAGCCAAGCCAAGAGCAGGCAGTTTCCTTGTTCAGCAAAATAGCATTGCTATAAAGCAAGGAAACAAATTATGGGTGTTCAACATTTATTTAAATTTTAAGTAATATGCATATTTCTAATGTGTAACATCCTAAATATAAATAGTTACAGCTATGTTGTGTAAAGTACAATTTTATTAATTAGACTTTACAAATATGTATTTATGTATTTGTAAAATAAGTAAGTTCATCAGGTAGCAATCGAATTTTTCAGAAATAGTTATTCATTTTATCAAACATTGTTTAAAACCAAAAAACAACTCCAGAAACGCTGAAACACCCATTAAATTCCAGTTATTGTCGTTAGCAGACATTAACAAAACAACAGACATACTCAACATGAGGAAAATCATTTATCTGCCAGATAATCACACGAAGCGCCTCATGGCAGCACCCAGCCATGGAGGCAACCACACCAAAGGCAATAACACCAAAGTTGAAAAGAGAATTTATTATTCCAAGCAATATGCTGATTTTGAGCACTTACTTCTATTGAGTGAGTAATTAAACGTGAGGAGATACTCTAACAAGTAAAAAGTAAGAATAGCATTTGTTTGCATTGAATTAGAGAAATAAACAATTAAAAATTTTTAATGTATTCTATATATCAATAATTACAAACACTTCATACTTATTGTCCTTGGGTTGGTCAATAATCTGCATTGCAGAGTATGTGATAGCCTTCACATCAGCCCCCTGAGGGTGCTTCCCAATCTGGAACTCTTCACCATAACACTTACAAACTATCCTGAACTCTTGTGTATTAAACTCTGTTATAACTAATTTCTTGCATATCAGGAATGGTTCCACAGAGAAAAGAAAGAGCAACTCATCTAGAAAGTGATACAACAGGCCCATCAAATCATCCGCTTTTGCTTCAACTGTGTGCACCTCTTTTATCTGGACATACTCAAGCTCTGTCATGTATCCAAACATTGCCATGCCACATTGTTCGAAGGCCTCTTGCAAGGTTTCACCCCATGCATGTAATCTGAAATAATTACAAACATGTGTAAATCTTCCCTGACCTTAAGTATGTGGTATTCTAGATAAGGAATTTTTCAATATTTTTCTGGAAAAATAAGACAAGGAACCCTTCAAGGCAAGGCAAGTTACCTAATCCATTTAAGCATCAATAGCTTGTGGGAGTAAATTTACAATACAGAAATTAAAAAAACTAAAATATGTACATGCTTTTGTAGATAACCGAAAATCCTGAAAATTTATCATTGGTCCTTGTGTGCAAATGTAATGGAAATCACATTCAAAGATTTCATTACATACTACCTAGCAAATAAAAGCATGTTATTAATTTAATTATATATAAGTAACCTATGATAAGTTTTTGTTGGAACCAAGATTTTACTTACTGAACATCTGCTGTGTGGTCCAAATCTGAAATGAATTGAATAGATTTTAGTACTTTTCATTACATATCACCATGAATTATTAGTCATGAACTTCAGAGTTATAAAGGTGCAGTAGAAATATATAACACAGGATACCGGCTTTTATCATTGATCAAGATAAACCGAGGAAAATACCTTACATTCATATTTTACAGGAGGTATGTAAAAATCATCCTCAGTTATGCCACCTCCTAATTCTTCATCCATTATGTCTTTTCCAAACAGATGTGCTGTATACAAATCACTTAGCACCAGTAATATTATAAGAAAATAACTTTAAAATATAAATTTACATTTCGTTCGCGTAATTTTCGCACGTTTTTATAGACAACGTCAGTAAATTCTGACAGCTGCCAGTTTCGACCACAGGCACGGGATACTGACCACAGAATAAATATCAATCAATATACATACTGACCCAGGAGCCGACACAAGAGTCGATCTAAATACTTTCTTATTTATTTATTTATTTGTGTACACACAATAAGTTAGAATATAGAGACAGTATTTAACACGAAGAAAATGGTACTTTCTTATTATTAGTGGCATAATCTATTAAGGTTGTACAACGCCCTCCGCATTAAATTTCTACTGAGCCTAGCCTATTGACCACAATATTTATTATCCTCATAACTAAATCCTTGCAATTCTGTTTCTGTAACTTTTTATCATAGAGTTTTATTGTTCTCTACCATTGACATAATATTGATGTGAAACATCTTTAGGCGGAGGGCAAACCAAATTTTTGGCGTGGCGAGCGTGGCGAATATGGAATATAT
>DWTT01002411.1:0-10114 GCA_018250895.1 Carterocephalus mandan | reverse complement strand
AATAATCCGATTATCGCGTGATTACGTTCAGGTAATCATCCAGCAGTGATAGACCAGTAGCTGAAATTCGATCACTCAATTCTAGTGTCATGTCAATGTATTTTGTGATGCGCATTGTGTGCATTGCAATTTTATGTCACCTGTTGTAACGGCAAAGGAAAAACATCGTCAGTAAACTTGTATCAGAGTATTGCTTGGATACTTAGTTCTTCAATATCGTGGTCAACAATAGGGCTAACGAAAGTGACGTGGTGAGGAATCCTTCCCACACACGATGCAGCGGACCTACTCACCAAGAAATTTATTCTAACTTTCTGGCGGATTTACAAATTATTTTATTACCATGAAACCGTAATGAAGTTAAAGCAGTCAAACGACAAAATATACTGAAAGTATGAAGACAAAGTATGATTAGATCTTTAATTCTGGTGACCCTACCTTCAATTGTCTTTGGGCTAATATCAATGTCATTTTCGTGATGTGCTTGTTAGAAAAAAATTCATTTCAAATTCAAAATTGCATATCTTAATATTTAGCTACTATGAATTTTGTGGTGTTATTGTTTGTCAAAGATACGCTCAAAATATTTACTTGACTGGTTACATAATTATGATGGATATTAAAGCAAAGTTAAAAAGATACAATAAGCTCAGCGGCTTACTGCCGATAGGCTATAAGAATAGAAGTTATTTACTCGTAGTCATTCAGACCGATTAGCATTATAAGCCAGACGTAGAAACACCAATTGTTCAAATAACTTACAACAAGTATGGCGGGGCAATCGCCCGCGGCCAAGCCGGTGCCTTCCCAGCACTGATAGATTGTTACTACCAGTAGGTAAATGGTTTTCGAAGTAATTTGTATTACGATCGGAAAACGCTGCCGGCAGACTTGTAAACATAAAAAAGAAATATGCGGTCTTGCTAACCCTAGTCTTAACATATGAGTACCACTTACAAACAAAAAAATACATTATCAAATTGCATTTGCAAGCATAAAGATATTCAAAATTATCTTGCTGACATAACTTGCAGTATTACACATATTACCAACTAAGCCAATACCACGGATAAAAGATAATTATACCGTGCTTATAGTTATAAGGGTCTCCCGCGATACGTGCGGTCAAATTTCTTTAAACAGTCCAAATTAAAATGTAGCGTAGTCTTATTGTTCTATCTAGGTAATACTTACCTCTATTATATCTCAAATATATTATAGGTAGGTACAATTGCTTTGACAAAGTCCTAAAGAAATAACAGGCATTTCTATCGCATGTGTGCATGATGTACGATTTGCAGATAGTACGTGTGAGTCAAGTCTAAGTACCGCTGCGATTTGCGGTTGCGGATGCGAATATTCCGTGTGAACTTGTAGAATAATTTGCATATTTAGGTAGGTATACTGTTGCATAAGGGCTCACCATATATTTTTTATACATGGTTACTTTTATTTTTTGCTTTTAACTGCACGAAAATTGTAGGATTAGGAACAGTGAATAGTTTTCATGTGGTCTGTTTTATTAGGAGCCTATAGGAAACCTGTATAGGTCCTGTTATTATTATTATTATTAATTACTACCGTGTTATAACCTTATCGATTTCTTAAGCAGTTGTATTAACTCTAGGCCATACTATTACACCGAACTATGGCAGACATTCTGCTTTGTTGTAGTTGGTGACGTTCAGAACGTACTTAAATTAGGAGCGTAGAACGTAGTAGATTCAATCTGACAGAGTTAAGCAACGGCGGGCGCGGTCAGTTTGTGCTGGGTAACTGCTAGTGGGAAAATATCATGAGTGCCATGCCTCTAGTATTTGAACCTGGGCGTTCTCGTGATCCCAAATTACAGCGATTCGGGTATCACTTGGATACCATATCCATAGATTTTTTTGTTGAAGTTGAAGTTCTGTTAATTCTATACACATGTATATTTTAAAGTATCTACGCTAGGGTTGCAATTTTATAGGCAAGCCAGGCTTTTGGGCTTATATTAAAGAACCGCCATCATGTCAATTTGCTTACTTATCTACTAATTCCTATAGTGCTACCACAGAGTAGGGAATACTACGAGTATATAGGTGCTACCACCGGGTGTCGAGTCACAAGGCCATCACACGTCGCGTTGCTCGTTACCGCGCCATAACGGAACCCATGTAACTGTTCTAGAATGCTCACGACTCGTACTACTTGCTGGTAATAGGACCACCACCTCACTGCTGACTGCGGGTTGATTGCCGACATTTGCCGAAATACGAGGTTAATAGGATAAGCGACAGTTCAGTGGGTAGGCCATGTCCGCGACTAGTTGGTCTTGGAACACGTTTTGTTGACGTCCGTAACCATAAATCTATATTATACTAATATTATAAAGAGGAAACATTTGTTTGTAATGTTTTCACACAAAAACTACTCGCTGAAAGACATAAAGCTACATCTTCACTGAGTGACATAGGCTGTATGTTACAAAAATAGTTTCGTTTACACCGTTACTAGGTGTTAACGAAACTATTGTTATGTCTAATTCCACACGAGCGAAGCTGCGGGCGTCCACTAGTGAATAATAATAATATACATATTCAATGCAACCTGAGATAATTAATAGCCAACTATCAAGCTAGAACCAAGCAATTATAATGCAATGAATTGATTAAAAAAATGTTGGGACTCGTGAGGGCTAGAGGCGAGTTATTAAATTTCGTTATTATTATATCTTTTATGCAGTACTTATACTTTGTACTTATATTACACATTCAGTACCTGAGTAATTTAATATTTTTAACATTCTTAACCCAAATTGAAGAATTTTTAACACACGTTCTAGTGCATATCGTAGTGTAAGATGTGTTACTAGAACAAGAAACATTACTAATGTGGAAAAATATAAAATGTTTCAAGATGGTCAATGTGAGCGCGAGATGTTTTGCGTTCGCGTGGCACCCTCTTAAAACTGGCATTAGAATTAGTACCTACCTACCTATGTATTATTGATTGTGAAAAAGCAAATTAACGATGGACATATCATAAAATATCAAGCGATCTCTCTAACTTACCAAACGTCAACAAGTAAATAATTCCTCAGCAAAAAGGTGAAACTCATCGATTGTTATAATCGCCACTTATGCATTGTAGAGGAAACCTAGAAACAATAGTGTGAGAATCTATACCAAGACCACCATGCAGATATGGGTGGGAAAAGTAGATAAGTATAGCTGCTAACAGATTGAAGAGCTGGCGAGTTTTTCTTAGCAAAAATTATCATGATCATCAAATATTACATAATACTTTTCCTATACCTAAATACGCTAATTCATACGTATTAGGTACTTCTCAGCCGAATCGCTCTTGGCAGAGCGGTCGTGGTCATCACGTAGTGGTGGTGTGGGCAGATGTTATTCGCCTCACGACGTCCCGTATTAGGTACACACATTAAAAAGCTAGGCTGCAATGGCACGGGTCTCCCGCATAGACAAATCTGCGGGAGGTCTAGATCTAGAGCATACTCCACCACGCTGCTCCAATGCGGATTGGTAGAGTAGACCCAGTTTCGAATGTTCTCAAGCAACCCGAAGGTCTTTGATAAGGCTTAGCGATTGATTTCACCATTGAAAATAACAGGGACCGACATTTGCAGTAGCGGTCACCCATTCACAAACCGACCGCGTCCGTCGTGCGAGCTATTAGGCTTTGGACGCTAAACTTTATAGGTAATACTACTAGAGCTATACATACATTAATTGGTAGTTATGTATTATCAAATAATAACTGATTCATAATAAATGAAACTTGATTTTTTATGTAAGTACTTGTATCCGAACGTACCTAACTAACACAGCACAACAATAATAAATATGACTATGACATATACAGGATAAGACTATGATTTTCAATATACAATGTTGGCAATATCTCAGTTAACACTAACTGAATTATTCATATCTAAAGTCATTTTAAAAATATATGCTCACTGCTTGCTTAGTCTTGCATGCATGTTATGAAAATCTCGTAAGCTCGTAATATAATATTACTTATGTATAACAATCTTGCAGAACATCATATTATTATATCACTGTGCATGCGTATTGATTTCAAATAAGAAGTGTAGTAGTATCTATATAAGAACGAAATCGGAACTCACTCATTCTACCATAATACTTTACCATTGTGTAATAATAGGTTAATAACGATAGTTGAGTTTTAATAACAGTGTTAAAAATAAATATTAACATTAACATTAAGTATAGGTACCTAGATTTAATAATTCGTAATTCCCTTTTCCGGTGAACTGTTCTCCCAACATTTACCTATTTTTTAACAAAAATCAGCTCAAGTTTTCATTCATTCAAGTAGGTAAATTACATTAATTGTATCTACATCACATCAATTTCTCAATGTGGAGTTATCTAAAAAACTTCCATAATTCCTCGCTTTAAGAAAGCAATATTATTATGACATATTTATTTTGTGATTACTTAGTTTTTAATTTTTCTTTGTTTAGTTTTAGGTTATTTAAATTGTAATTAATTAGTAAAGAGTTACTTAATTTTCTATTTTCCGGGTGTCCTGTTAGCTAATATAAGAGCAGGGAGGCGTACCGTGTATCGTACACGGTACGCCTCCAGTAGTTCCAACCACGTTAATGATCGCATTTCTTCATAAAAATTATGTTCACGACAGCATTCTACCTAACGGTGCTTCGAATTACCCACAACCGTAGAGTTTAATAATAACATGAGATAATCTGCAAGGCTTGGTGGATATCTATGCCGCGCCGTCTCAGCCGGAAATCTGTTGTTTGTGCTACATTTCGCTAATTGGTATAAAGAACCGAAAATACGCTTATAATTATATATACCGAGGTACAAGATCATTTTTGTTTAGCAAACCTTAATAACCTAATTAAAATTTAAAGGAAATTATTAAATGAATACATACTCTCTGAACATCTTTACTAGAGCATTACAATTTACTAATACACTGCGCAAAGTTCTAGGCGTTTTCCATGTCCTCAACAGCAACGCATCTGTGGCAGCGATATCCAACATTATTTCTGACTGTAAAAAATAAAGTTGAACTTGTACTACACTACATAATAATATACTGCGTGGTTTCTTTTCCAGTCACTTTCGCTTTTGTTTTGTGTGTATCTCATCTCACACCCGACTTGTAAAGTACGGTCTTAGGTACGTATATACACATATACTAATCGAATCGCTTAGTTCGTTCGATTTTGCATTATCCAGAACGATTGCATTAGTTAGACGAAGGGATTAATGTCAATGAGTCTATAATCTGAAGTCAAAGATAAAAATTGTATGTGAACAATCTAACCCTACTATTAAATAATGAATACTAGAAATAATGAAAACATTTTTTTTGTTGAACTAGAATTGTCTTTCATCGAAGCGAAAAAGACTGCAGTAAAAGTTCGCGAAAACGTTTGACTATTGCTCCGATTAGGCGTAATTTGTGTCAGACTGTATTTTTTTTTTAATTTGACCTCTTAATGTTAAAAATTGTATTTTCTATTGAAGTGAATTCTATTGTACATTCTTTTGATTAATAAAAAATTTAAACCACAAGATGGGAGTATAGCGTTATCTATGATCAACTGGAAAGTCAAATCACTTTTCGGTCAGTTCAACTGGAGCGCCAGTAAATGACTTTCACTTATCACCCACTGAAGGGTTTTATCAGTTAATTGAACTCTTTAACGAAATATACATTCATTTAGATATAGCTACAACTAGTCAATATTTAGTTCAGTTAGGGTACACCATACTGAAAAGTACTGAATACGCAGTACTTATGGTATTAAATGTACAATAGAAGATTGTAGAGTAGGTATGCAGATTTCCTTTACGGTCAGCACGGACAAGAACAACACACTGACAAGACAAAAAAGAAGTTATTAAGTGCAGCTGTGATTTTAACCCACACTCTCTCGAGTGAAATGACTAATTTCAGGCACTGGGATTTAAGCGCTTTGATCTAAAAAACATATCACAAGCACAGCACAAGCACTTACAGCAAACCATTATAGCGCTGATCAGACCATTAGCCAACTAAAAGTACCTATATTCCTTTTACCTCTTCTACCCTATCTTTCGATCTAGATCGAATTTCCAAGCTACAGAGAAAATGTGTTTTGTGAAATAGCCCTTAGGTTTCAGTTTCCAACACCCGTTACAACTCCAGAGTATGGGAACAGGCAGTATTAACTTCCACCTTTCATGATTTGAAACTCGTTCTTATAATTGTGATAAACAGTTTCCTGTTAGAAAAGATTAAAGCTATCATCTTTACAGTCCGTCCACCTTGTTACTGTGCCCGTTATAGTAATGTCGGTCTGTTTACGTTCACACGCACTTGGGTAATTTCGCACTGAGGCAACACTGTCTAGTAATATTAGTATAATTGTTGCGTATTGTTTAAACAACAAACTCTTTAATTTTATTCGTGTCTTTATAACTACCCGTGTCTTCGATCTCGGAAGCAACCCCACGCGTATTGTAATACGAGTACATACATACCTATACCTATATCAACGAACAATTTGACATGGGTAAAAGTAAATAATTGTAGCTTATAAAGTTTTTCCTGTATCGGCATGTCATCAAGAAGGATTAGGGATAAACGTATGTCATGATTAAATTTACATTTAGCACTACCACGGACTACATACACCGATTGAAGACCTTTCGAAAACCTACTTAACATTTTTCGAGCACAATAACCTAACGTCATCTACTATCGTAACTTCTACTGGCGTAATTAAACCCGTTAATTTACACCGCATAAAACAATAGAAAGTATGGTGGACGGGCGCCGTAGCGTTGGTTCGCGATACCGCTACTTCCGGTCCTGCCATCTTTGATAGCCCAATTCGATTAACATTTGTCTATTGTAATAAGTAAAATTAAGTATTTTGCTGCTACTTTTGTTCATCAATACCTAGCGCTGAAATAAAGAACTATATAGATTTAAGAACAGTCAGGTCCATAAAGATGCATAGAAAATTAGTTTTGTATCCGCGAATCTGACCACAATCAAAACCACAAATAATCGTTAGATAGATATCAGACGCTGCGGTATTATGTTTAGGGAGACTTACCGTAAATACTAACTTTATATCATGATGTCTGTATTGGACAAAAGTACACGGGTGCCAAACCAGCCTTAAGGCTAATTTACAACAGTTAACAACCACTAAGCTAAGCCCTAATGTCTGGTCATCGGCTTCAAGAAGAACAATTTACAATATTATTATCATATGTCCTAGTGTAGGCCGAGAGTTGTACACCCGTATTTTACGAATTTTCGAAGAATTTTCAGAAGGACAAGGCTAAAGTCCAATGGTGGTGCGGAGCAGCAGACTGTAGACTTTACATTTTTTTATTAATCTTCTCATATTCAGAACTGCATTTAAAACACCATATTTGCTCGTCAGCATCCATTTCATTCCTTTTAATATCCCACTATTGGTTACGACTATTGGTTACGTAACAACCCTCCATGACATGACCATGTCACCTGGCTGGCGTGGGCAATGGGGGTTTCACCTTGAGTTGTGAACTCTCAGGCAGAATAGAATTGGGACCCAGGCCCCTCGAATAAGCTAAATTTAAATTTCAACCAATGGGCTATTAATGCGATCAGTACGTTAACAATATATCTTTACACATCTGGTGGAAATACTTTTCCAGGGTACGGCGTCATGTGGCGTGTGATCCTGCTCGGGGGTCTGGTGGCATCCTTCCGGGTACAAATCAACGCCAACCGGGTCCTCGATGTGACCACTTCCTGTGAAAAGGGGTCAATCACCGTGCACCTCGAGATGGAGAAACCCTTTAAAGGAATCGTATTCGGCAAGGACTTTTCCAGGGAATGTAGAGTTCAAGGTAACCATTCATAATTGGAATATTTTATTCCCTTTAAATTTGTAATTATTTTAAGTTAGTAAAATTAAAAGTTCAAGTTAAATAATTATCTTATATCCAAGTTATTATTATCGGGAAGGAATTTTGAGCTATGAGAATATGTAGCTATACTATACCTACTAACTACGGTAGGTCTGAAACGAGTCTGAAATATCTTCCTGTGTCCCTAAAGAATAGTAATATCATCAACAAACTATCGTATATTAATTGATTCTAAGGGGGACAAAAATATTCTGGTCTCTTGATGTCTCTCTATGTACAACGAGGACATACGTGGGAAAATGTTGAGGATTGATGCCGTCGGCTAATGTATTAGACTTTCTTCATTCATCCAGACTTTCTTCATTCATCGATATCTAGGTACCGACATTTCACATACCGTTAATACCTATGGTACAGGCTCTGCCTATTTTGCAAATAATCCTTTTCCAAGCTTTTCAAGACCCTAATTATAATATCCAATGCCAGTTAGGTAATATTTCACTATAATATATCCAATAGGTATGCTAGTTAGGTAATATTTCACAGAAGATTCAGATATTTGTTAAACCATACAAGATATATGGACCAATCAAGATCGAGCCTTATCTGTTGATGAGACCTTCTGAAGTTCATAGAATGTGTGTTCCCAACATTAAATATAGGTCCAAGAAGTCAATAAGTAGACACACACTTCATCTTTGTAAAGTTTGTGTGACTTTTTTCCGGTCTCTACCTACAGATAGTTGGTACGTAGCTTAAATGGACTCGATAATTATCGCCATTGATATACAAATACGAGATAACACTTACGAGTAATTTAAGTATGTGTATTGTATGTATTTTTGCCTTTTTTTTCCCTTTATCGAATGTTTTTTTTTTATCAAATTGTCAAGGACAGTAATATACAATTGGCAATAAGCAGCCACAATTGAATGATGATATTTTTGGTTTCCAGGAAATATGCAAACAAAAGTATCCCTTCACCTACCTTCCAACGCGTGTGGCGTGAGAACATCCACTTTGAACTCGACTTACGAGGAGCCTGATGACGATGAAGACCTGTATTACAACGTGGAGCTGGTCGTGCAGATGGACAGACAGTTGCAGCAGTCGACGGACCAGGAGTTATTAGTACGGTGAGGGCATACAATCTCAATTTAATCTACTGGACATTAATGTCTAGGCACTGAATCTAACTTACTAGGTACCTACCTAGTAAAGACTTTGTGAGTTTTAAAGTAACGGGCAGGCCATAATTAATATCATGGATATCCATACACACGGCCACCTGACCCCAAACTAGGCAGAGCCTACTTTGTGTGTCAGAGACTGATATTGCATTCCTAGATATTTTTAAATACTTACTTATATAGATATTAACATCTAGAGACAGATGAAAGACCCTTGCTATGAATATTAAGTAATATATTATGTAATGTGCCTTACTTGTGCAAATAAAGAATTAATATTGTCGCGCATGATGGTAGGTAACAGACTAAAACATGAAACCAATCATTTTAGCATAGCTTCCTTCCATTGGTTGGACATTGGTTGGTTTTACAGTACCATGTTTAAAACTTTTCCCGGCTATATATTTTACAATGTCGTAAACTGTCGTATTACAGGTGCAAGTTGCAACGACGAGCTGTGCGCATCAACAGTTCGGTGCTCGAAACTATAATCAAGAGCAAATTACGTGCCGTCATGGGCCCCGAGGGCCCTAGAGCCAGGTACCGTCATTAAGCTTACTCACTTTTATTGCGATGTACCCATCGATATATTCGATACTAGCTTGTACCCGCGGCTCCGCCCGCGTGGTCAAAGGGAATTTAGCAAACAAAAAACAATGTATCCAGCGCGAATTCAAAATTCAATTCAATTTATTAGTTGCCTATGACATAATTAATTTAGATGTATGTATGTAAGGCCTAATCCCTCCCATTCTGAGAGGAGACCCGTGCCCAACAGTGGGACGTCTATGGGTCGCAGCGATTTGTTAGTGAAATACAGAACTTTCAAATGAATGTTACTAAGGCCATCTATTAACAACATGCGGAACTTAATATCTAGCAAATATCAAAACATCGATATCTTCCCATGGGAATGTTTTACCGGGGTAAAAAGTACGTCACTCTCCACCCTCCTCACTATCTCCACACACAAAAACCATACCATATAATAGCTTCGTTGCG